>CATIWF010093116.1:0-38007 GCA_949630135.1 Balakata baccata | reverse complement strand
TGTTTAGCAGAAAGACGGATATTCCTTGCTTATTATCAGACAACCACTTATTCACAAACCTCGTGTGGGGTGAATAGTTTTCATTTCCCATTAAAGAAGGTAGGCTAGCTGGCTATGCCTCCGCATTAACTAAAATCAATTGAAAATTGAATATACAAAAGTAATCTCACATTGCTTAAATAAGGAGTGAGACCATCAATCTTCTATAAAAAAGTGAAAACATAGCGTGTACCTAGAATTTATTTGATCCAATAAAACTGCTGGAACTAGTCCAAATCAGCCGGTTTGTGGTAAATCCAGTCGATTCGCTAGTTTTTTTTATGGTCTGAAAATTCTCAGTTTATACTATTAAATCCGATCGATTTGAGATCTAATTTTTAATTTTTTTAATTAAACCGGTCAAATCGATCCAATTTTTATAATTATATAAAATAACTTCTTATTTTATCTTTTTACCATTTTATTATTTTCTTTCCGTTCCAAATAGGTAAAGTGGCAATACTTTACCTTCTTATTTTTCAATTTCCCCCATATTCTCCCCCCTCCCAAACATAGGCTAAAACGACGTTGTTGCCCTTCACCACCACCATCACCACCATAATCACAACAAATAAATTTCCAGCAAGACACCAAACAATGGAGAACAATTGTCGAATGAGAACAAAAAAGAATACACACTCGTCAAAAGGATTAAACTTTCTTATAACCAAAACCATTATAGCACATCCCAGCAGTGAAAGCTCGGTAATCCAAGTAGAAGAAGCAACCAATTCAGAGCAACCGAAAAGAAGCCAAGAATGCCGAGAGAAGGCTCAAAAAGATTCAAGCGCTTGAATTTCTTGAACAACACTAATTGGGTCATTGTGTCTATCGTTGTTGTTCGTGATTATTGGTCATTTTGTTCTAAAGGAACAAAGATTCAAAGATATTGTATTTGTGATACAACGGTGGTACAAAAACAAACGGGGGTTCTTTTTGAAATGGCGAGTCTCAACAGATACAAGCGCTATGAAAGAGAGAGAAAGCATTAACGGCCACATGGTGGGTCCCAACAGGATTAAACTAAATTTAGTATTCCTAAAGTACCCCTGTCTGCCAATGTTGATCATCTGTGTAAATGGAAGCAAGTTTTAGTTCTGCTTCTCTTTTCAACATCTACTTCAAACTCCTTAATAATGTAATAAAATGCCATTACCACTACGATTAACCTTAACTCATATAGAAATTTAGTTACCAACCTGGAATCTTTGAATGTTGTTGTGAAACAAAGGGCAGAGGCGAATCAAAGTCCCCAATTTATTACTGGGTTTATCAAGAAATACAGGAGTGTGGATTTACTGCTGCGAAATTGAACCAACAAACTGAGATGTATGATGTTTATGATTAGAATCTAGGGTGGCGTTTGATGGAAGGAAGAGAGACATGCGGGCGGTCTTTGTGCGGTTTAATTGTGATGGTAAAGGCCAGAATCAGGTGGAGAATGAAGCGTTTGATAGTGATCGGTATAATTCAGAGGAAGGGTTAGAAATAGATATCTAGAGGTGAGGGAGAGAAGGAAGGTAGTTTTAGGTTTTTTTTCAAATTTAATTCTTGATTTTTCTTCAAATTATAAATTAGTCCCAATTTATGCTGACTCATCTTTATTTTTAACCAAAAAAAAAAATGGCTGCCACCTATATTTGATAAAAAAAAAAAGAGAAATTATGTATTATTTTGCAATTTTTTATGGAATGTATTAGTGTTTTCTAAAATTGTAAAAACCCGTTAAGTCAATAAACCAGAAAAAGCAACGAATCACATATTTAAGGTCGAAATTGAATTAAATAGGTCTATTTGAGATTTTTATAAAATATAACATTTTTTATATATAATAAAACATAATATGTTTCATACATAATAAAAATAAGTTATTAGAGGTTAATATAAGACTGGTAGAAAATGATTAATGTATCATTTTTATCAATTTAAAAAATAATTTGTATAAAATTTTTGTAATGTTACATATTAATATTAATATTGAATATATAAATATTAAAATTCAACTTTATCGAATATACATTACTCTTAAATAATGTGAACAATTTTATAGATAATTAAAATAAATAATTTTATGTACATATTACTAATATTATTAATAGCAAGAAATACCATTATTCATATAAATAATTAATTTCTAAATTAAAATATTATATATATAATATTATAAATATCTAAACTTTTTTTAAAAAATCATTACTTAAATATATAATATATTTTAAAATTAAAATAAATTTTTTATATTAATAGAATAACTTATACTAAAATCGTTAGAAATATACATTGCTAATAAAAAAATATACATGAATATATGAATAATATATATATTATTCATTTTACACTTAAAATACAACTTGGAAGGTGGTGAATTAGTTAAGAGAGTAGAATTCCACTCCTACGAACCAGGGATCGAACCCCAGCAGCGCCCTTCTCACCATTTTTTCATCATTTCTAACCGGATGAACCGTGACCGGGTTATCGCTTATCTGTCAGGTCTATATCACCTCCTGTCTGGTTAAAAGGCCGGTTATCGCTTATCTGTCCAGTCCATATCACCTCCAGTTTTAGTGTATAAAACTGTCCGCCGGTTTCCAGGTGAACCGAAAGATCTGAGCCCGATTTTTACAATCATATTTTTTCTATACTATAAACACCCCAATAAAGCAACCAGGCAAAATCAAAATTGAAGGGTCAAATTTAAGTAGAGAAAAAGGAGAAGATAGCTAATGGTACTCAAATTTTGTGATACATTCTAAGTTGAAAATTTTTATATTCTTTTCCTTTCTTTTGTTTTAAACACACAATGAAAACTTGTTTTTTTGAAGATATTGAGCAACCTACTTTCACTTAATTATTGTTTTTCTCTATTTTCAGTGACTACATATAATTACAAGTGAATTTTGTTTAACTTGCAGAGTTATCAGACCTTAGCTTGTTGCTCATTGCCAGTTTTGTTGCAGTTTAGATCCTCAAATAGATTGCGGTTTGGTAGTTTCTTTGAATGATAAATCTTTATGCTTAGTAGCATCGCCACTGCCAAAATACATAACCCAACCTTCATGAATTTGGCACACATATCGCCTATGCTCAATTGCTTCATCCAAAAACCTGCACAATGCATAACTTCTTAATGACTAATTCTCTCAGTTTCTATTCAACGAGAGAAAGAAAACTGAAAAATAACGAGTGAAGTTGAGTTCACAACTTGATGGAAAATACTTGCCTATACACGATCTATAACTTAGTTCCTTAAGTCATATTCTCAGTTAAAACTGGAATAAAATAATAATTGTCTAATTCTAAAACAACTGTAACTAATGCAACTCCTCCACGGTGAATTATATTAACGGTACTCTAATTATCTAATTTGTAATAAATCAGTATCTAAATTATTATTTGTAATAGAAAATCTCTTAAACTTTAATTTTGTAACATAAAAAGTATCTGTCATCAAAATTTGTTAGACCATTTAACGGAATATTGATGCGAACTTTCCACATCAACAAAAAGTTCAACGTGTAAATGTTACGTGCATAAAATGGATCCCACAAAAAATTTTAACCTTTTATATCGCTTTTTCACTCTCATTTTTTTCAAACCAAATATAATCAAATATTTCGTTAAATAGTAAAATTTTTTTTAGATCCATTTTGTACACGAAACATTTATAGGTAAAAATTTTTTATCTGTATAAAAAGTCCACGTTATTATTCCGCTAAATAGTTTAACAAATTTAGACGTTAAATTAAATACTTTTATATTACAAAATTAAAGTTTAACCGATATAAATAATATTTTAGATACTCCTTGTGTAATTCATTCCTCCTCCACATGCATATTTTAACAACATTTATTGAGTCAAAATAACTTGAAAACAACAAAAATGGGAAGTTCTGTTCCTAGTCTTCTTTTTCACAGTCAGTTTCCATCTATTAATCTTGTTATAGGCATAAACTGAGACTAGTCTGTTTGATGTAGTATTAAAGCTTAAGCATAAATAATTCTTTGCTTAGACGATACGGCAAAGGAAAAAAGATAGGTAACATCTTTTATTCCATCAATCATATCTAATCGATCATTTTAATCTGTGACAAATTTATAGACTACCTTCATAAAGATTAAGAATGGAAATTACCTTTATCCTGTACTTCTAATGAGCCGGCATATACTTTTAGCAATCCTGTTTTGGAATCTTCAGAACCAGGCAAGGTCCAAGTAAATCCGAGGCCAAAACTATTATCAGAAAGATAAGGACTAAACGAGAATGGGATGGCAACAGTTTTCACTGGCCTGCAAGAAACTGGCACACCCCAAGAAGATCCAACAGTGTAAACATGATGCCCACATCCACTTAAGCATGGAACTTCTACAAAAGGAGGTGAAAGCCTAGTTGAACAATTGAGGTATGTGTAGTTCTTGACCGCATAGTAATACTGGAAGGGTGTGAAAGAGAGGTTTAGATTGAGAAAGACCTGGTGTGCACAATTTTTCGGATCGATAAGTTGGAGCTTTCTTTTATTGTAGGAAATGGATTTCACGACCAATTCTCCATAAGTTGGGAAGTGAATGATTGTAGTGTTGTTTTTACAAGAAAGTTGAAAACCAGGGGAAGTGCAATTTTGAGGCTGAAGGCCTGATACCCAGAAAGGGAATTGAATATCAGGAGCTCCATTACTGCACTTGAGTGTTGGGCAGTTAGCTTCAAAAGCAGCTATGCTTAGAAAAATGGAAGACAAGAGAAGAATATAAACTATAGCAGCATCCATGGCCTGTAATACTAGAGTATCTATGATTACTCCTATTTTCTTTCTGAATGTAAGGTTATATATATATATATATATATAATGTCAACTATGGAAGAGTAAATAGTCTTGCATTCACTCCCCTTTCACTATCAAAGACAGATGCCACTTTTCTAGGTAACTTCCTAGAGAAACAAAGAATATATTTAGAACTAAACAAAGGGATAAATATATGACACATGAAGCAAAAATCTACTCAAGTAGTATGTCAAAAAGATATATTGAAATTAAAAAAAAAAGATATATAGAAAATCAAGTCATAGAATCTTCCATGCTGCCATGGATAAATTGCTGGATTAATTTCAAATTCTTTTCTGCTCTATCCAATTTGTTACAGTGGCATGTGGCCATGGAGAAGTAAGGAATTTCTTGCAAGTTTTAGCTACCTTTTTGAGTCGTTAAGAATAGTCATTTTGGTTGGACATTTGAGTTAGACATATAGTAAATTGAAAAGGTTGATTTAGACCCAAATGATAAATTTTGTAGGTAAGAAAAAAAAAAAGTAAAAATATGGTTACTGTATTTCCAAGGTTTGCGTGAACTTTTACTTTTCTAAGGTTAGATAATTACAACTATTTCATATTTTTCTTTTTCCTGCACTGCACGTCAGCTTCTGTGGCCTTTTACACAAGCACAACTCGCAAATCATTTAGAAAGACTTTGAACTGTCAATGGAAGAAGACTTCACAGCAATTGGGCTATCAGTGGCCTCCTGATTTGACATCACATAATAGAAAATTTAATCAGTTAGCTGAATGATAGTGATCTGATGACAGGGCAGTGATATTTTGAGTTTGAAATCCAACCTCTTATATATATATATATAATTTAATAATTTATTTTTCTCTTTCTTGAACCACACAGTAGGACACATACAAAGCGGAAATAAATGCCATTCCAATTTCAGATCATGACAGAAAATAATTGTGATGAATATTTAACAATATGATTTTGTTTGTGTTTGTTTATCAGCTTTTTATTCTTGATATTAAAATAATACGATGTAAATGGCGCAGTAGTTACTCTGCCAATAAGTCACGACCTTGCAAGTTTGACTAATATATATTCATTCCAAATTCAGAAGAGTATTAAAAACCAAACAAATTAAACAAAACAGAAGATTCTCTGAATCTGATAGCATCTATCAACAAGCCAAAGAGGTTATACACTACAAACTTGTATAAACATTAAAGGCAGGACCAAGTTCAAATAAAATCATAAATCTAGAGGAAGAAAAGGAAAAATGGAAGGCACCAGAGAAGTCTCAGGGAAGACCATTGTATTGTGAAACAATTGATTGTGCTCACTGACATGATTGAAGATCATATGCTAAAAAGTACAAACAACATAAAGACCCCAGATACAAAATAAAAGGAGGTGCAGGAATTTCCTACATGAGTTCCCTTGCTAGCTTTACTGATTTTTCATTTAAAAATGCAACATCACCGTTGGATGTAGTCAGCAGATGATGATCCAAATCATCTCCTTCGCTGTCCACTGATATAGATGATATAATAGACTCTGACCCGTCATCATCTGCGTAGGTATACTAATAAGGTAAAATACATGTACAGTGTCTAATGATTTTTATGTGATCTATTATGTGAGAGTGAAACAATGAAAAATAATGCATGATCAGTTGCTACATCTTTTCATGACGGCTAATGTGAGGGCTTACACCAAACTGATAATTAAATTTTACAATGATCATTGAACTTAAATTTGAGTCAATTAAAAAACAACGTTAATTTTGTTTCAATATGATCATTATAGCCAAAAGTTTAACCAAGTTCTTCACGCACTGACCGAGAAAATTTTAACAAAGTTACTATGCTAAAGTCTATCTCAATATCTGCCAAAATCTAAGGACAGTTACCTCATTGATAAAACTGGTTAAATTGAGGGTCAGTGAGCATGGGAGCGCTAAATCCCCAATGTAAGAGAATTACACAGAGAGGGAGTCTCAAAAAGGGGATTGCAGGACAAACTAACCAGAATATGCAGGACGGTCAGGGAGATGTCTAACTGCTGTTATCTGAATGCTTTCTGGCAGAAGACAATTACAGAAAGAACCTGAAACTTCACATAAAAGCACCTTGATCAGATAAAAAGCTCATATCAAGTGAATACCAAGCCCAATAACACATCTATAGTAGCTATGCTCCCTCACCATTCAACAACATAGACTACATAGTTTATCTCAACAACATTTGAAATTACTAGCGGGCATTGGCTTTCTTAAGATCTGAAACAGGAGATAAATGAACAACCAATGACAGAAATGAAGATGTTGACTATTTTGCTTGGACACGAGTACGGATACCCGACACAGTTACATACCAGAGGTCTGACTCCTTGTTTTTTAAAATTTAGGGTACATGGGTATGGGTAAAAAGTACATAAAATTAGAATAGGGGTACTGGAATACATCTATATATAAAAATGTAAATATTTTAAAAGGATTATAGAGCCTTGATCTTGATTGAGAATCTAGAAACATTCAAGAGGATTCTAAATTTGATACAAACTCTTTTTGATCTACTTTAATTTTATCATTTTTTTTTTCATCTTCAAGTTAATCTTCTTAAACAAAGGCTTTACTCATATTTACATAGAACAACTATATGATAAAATTCAATACCAAGCTATAGGTATAGTGTTAGGAGAAATCAGAAACACCCAATTTTAAAGTGAAGGATCTGGTACGTAATCCATACCCGTACCAGTGTCATACCCAAAGGGAACGGGTACTTCTTAAAAAATGAAGTGTCCGAGTAACATAGGATGTTGATACAGTCCTGGGGCCAGGCAAACCTGGTCTAGGTTTAAAAAATCCAAAAATGAGAAATCTAGTTTCTATTTGATGAATTTACAATAGCTTTCCATGTAATATACAAATGTAACTCACCTACTCGAGCAAGCCGATTCACCCATCCAGGAATAGGCTTTCCAGTGAGTTGCATACAGACTTCATCAGTAAAGTGGTTGCAGTTCTTGGCAATCAAATGATAAGTATCTCCGTGATATTTTGCAGAAAGATGCTCCATGAATGACCGAACTTCAGAACAGGACAAGTTGGTGCTGCCCAGTAACAGGGATCGTCGGTAGATGAAGCCTGGACAACTTTTTGGCTCCACCTCAAATATCCCACTGCTAGAATACTCATGGGCTCCAAAACCAAACTCCATACCATGCACTGATCATATATCAGGTACAGACCATGTCAATGCACTACTGAAGGGAGAAGAAAAGCTAGAGTAAATAAAGACAAATAGAATTTTGATGCATATGGAGCTAATTTGGAGAGGGTTGGGGATGGTGGATTGTGATTATGAAAGATGCTAGACAAAGATTTAGGATCCATTATTTAGTCCATATTTCTGCTATGTAAGAAGCCAAAGATATGTTTACTTATAGTACACTTTTCTCAAAAGCAGAATTAGTTTCTTGTATAGTTGCCTTTTCCATTCTCTCATATGAAGTAAAATTCATATATTTATTAAGTATAAATTGTGTAGGAAGTACTTCTTGGGAATCATGAAGAAAGCCAACCAAACCGAGGTTAGTTATATCAGCTTTCCCTGCCTTCTTAACTCATGGTCAATTTGAAGCCCTATTAAAGAACAAAGTTAAGAACTAAGGACTCTCTTTTTCCTTCAAAAAAAAAAAGTTAAGAACCAAGGACTTTGAGTTGTGCCTTAAATTTTCAGCTGTGCAGGAGAGCATCATGCCATGAAAGATGAACATAAACTTTGTCTCATTCATATATTCAAATAACTTAAATGCATACAAGGTAAACAGTTATAGAAGCAATAAGCAAGTTCTTTGTTTTTACTGCACTTACCCAGCTATCATAGTCAAATGTTGAAATTCAGTATCCAAAGTTTTTTTATGCGTTATATTCCCTCCACAAAGTTTGCAATGTTATCTTTCTCATTAAAGTTTATTAATTTCTAATTCTACACTTTTACTAATATGCTAAGATTAAGAGAATTTCGGATTTTGCATTCGTTTCACCTTCCGTAATTTCAAAGATGGCTTAAGTGAAATTTTATATTCAATAAGCTCATGTTACATCATTGTTAGGTTCTTATCACCGTCAACCATAAACCATTATTTACCTCTACCCCAAGATTTACCATGACAGAGATGAGGAAGAATCACGCTTCACATCACAACAACCAAAATGACCTATAAGCTCATTATGATATAGATTTATCATCAATGAACTATTGTCTTTCAATGCTGTTCTTTAACTAGGAGCTGGACCAGCTCTTGTAGAGAGTAGAGATGCTATCAAATGAAACAAAACATGTTTTCCTTCCATGTTCGCTTCTTTTATTCATTTACAACAAATGGCATAGTGGCCTATAGAGTAAATGCCAAGCGACAAAGTTCATAGGGGAACAGCAGCTATCTGAAATTTAGCCTCATGCAGTCCAAAAGATGGTGCAGTGTGACTTTCCATAGGATTTTGTATTTTTTCTTTTAGAATTTTATTTGCTTTTCATTGTCCTCATTGTTATTTTTGAGAATTCATTATTTTATCTTTCAATTATGGAGTCAAAAGTACAGGCAATGTCATTGCTTATCTTTTAGAGGAGAAATGAGCAGTCATAAAGTTTGTGCCAGTTGAAATTGACATTCTCACATAGAGATTATTTATAATCATCAACGTATCAAGGTGATATATCCAGCAAACTATCGAGGCACCAAACAGTTGTTCTTAGGTGACATTCCATGGAATCTCAAATGTATCCTTCTTATTCTGGAACATATTAAATCGCGATTTCTTACAATTGAACGTCAAACCAACTCAGAAAACTTCCTAAAGCTAAAGTCTTTCCCAATAAAAGACTAAAATCTAGTAGCAGAATAGCACTATTAACAAGCGCAAAGTAGAAAATTCATGCAACTGGAGCTAATTAAAATTTTCCAAAGCTGCAAGTAAAGAGCCTAAAGCATAGCAAGTAATAATTATACAATAACTCCACAAAATCACAAAAACATCTTAAGATTACCTTCAATGCCAGAATGGAAGATACCGAGGCCAAACCGGTAGAGGTAGTTATTTACGGTTGTAAGATCATAAATGTTCAGATACAACAGCGCGCCATTGCTCCCTCCATTACCCTGTTCCTTATCCAAGCTCGAACTTGAACTTGAGCTAGAACTCAATGGAAACAACCGCATTGTTCCCCAATCAAAAGTTCTTCAATTTCCTCTCCAATTCTGCATCACAAGCTCACCATCTTCCGCACCAGAAACCAAGAATACCTCTACAGAAATAAGAAAAGAAGTAAAACAATTTGCAGTTTGAAAGCAAGAGAATTCTAGAGCAGAAAAAGGCTAAATAAAAAACTTTCTTATTCATTCCATTACATTCCTGCATTTTCTCGGAAAACAAACGAAGGAACACTAAAGAATTGACCTTACCAATAAAGTGAAAGAAAGATAATCATTAAAGGATCAAAAGCAAGAAACCCTATAACTGAAAAAAAAAAAAATGGCAATTCATAATTGAGACAGAAAGGGAAGTACAGAATAAAAAGAAAAACAATATTTCATGGATAGAGAAAACTTACAAAAGGATTTTTCTTTTTTGGAATCCCGTTAAGATTTTGAAACTGGGTTTTCAGATCGGTGAGTAAAAGAGGAAATTGAAGAACTTTATGTTGTGATTAAAGGAAAAGGAAAAGGGAGAAGACATGAGTACATGAGGGTATTATAAAGTAAAGCTTTCAAGGTTAATTAATATTTTCTTTAATATTATTTTTCTTCTGAAAAACTGAAACTGATGTTGATTTTGTTCCCAAAAATTAAAAAAAAATTTTGAATTATTTATTTGATTATTCCCAATTCCAAATGGGTTTCCAAACATGCAGTTAATTCTTGTAATTAATCATATAAACATTCCTTTCCTTAAATATGTCCTCACCTCTCTGTCACATATTAGTCAAAGGCTTTTGTTTTGTGTTATTAGAATATGTTTTTTTTAAAGAAAAATAATTTTATTAATTTAAACTAACAATATATAATAGAAATAAATATAAATTTACTAAAAATTAATAGTATAATAAATCAGTTTAAATCTATAAATTTGATAATATTATAGTAACTAGAATATTTATAATTTTAGTTCTGCAGCATATTGACGATAATAATATGATTTGCTATCTCTATGAAATCAAATATATTTTACTAGTCTGAATCGTCCAGACATAAAAATACTGCAACAAGATAAAGGAAACAAAATATTGTAAAAATCAAATGTTGCAACAAGATGACTGAATAAAAAAAATAAAAATCTAGATTTATATGGAATAACTATTTATTTTAGAAATAAATTAATAAAAAAATGTAAAAAGATTATTTCAGACCAATAATAGTAAAAAATATCCTTACTTGCTTAAAAAAAAAAATGGTGGCTAGATGAAAAAAAAAAAGAGCGAGAGAAAAAGAGATTATGGTTTTTTTTTTTTTAGAGATATATGCTATGTTATCATAATATGGTTAAAGCTTATTAAACAATATTAATTATTATCCAGTATTCAGAATCAGTCAATATTTATTTCTATTAAATTTATAAATAAATTTATACACCAATTTAATCATAATTTAGCATGTATATAAATACGCCAACTAATTTAGTATGTATATAAATACACAAACTAATTATTTTTAAACTTATTCATAAATTTGTTTATAAGAATATAGAGAAAAAAATTTATTGTGACTATATGTAACTAAATTTATGAGTTGAATATTTAAACTAAAACAGAACATACATATATTTTCTTAGTTGTTCTCTTATTTCTTTTTTTATTATTATTTTTTCATAAATAATAGGTTCTTATTTGATCTAAATTTATTTCTTATGCTAAATTCACCTTTTAATTCAATCAAAAGTTAAAAAAAAAAAATTGAAGAATTTTTTTCGAACTCACCTTGAATTATTTATGAATCGAACAAATAATATATTTAGTTATGAAAAAATTATATTATCAATATAAAATTATTATCACTTTTTTTTCATATAGTAACAAATTATTAATTGGATCAGTCCATAATTGAATATAAGAGTAATGTGCTGTGTCAAGTAGATTAGATAAATTTTCTAGCAAGTTGCATTATATTTTTTGATTAGGGAGTGTTTGGTTATGAAAGAAAAAATATCCAGCACGTCGTTTATGCATAAAATATTCCAGCTTATGTGCTTTAGACAACAGTGTTTTCCGAAATTTTTAGAAAAAAAAAAAGTATATATTTTTAATTTTAAAAACTGTTTAATATATATATTTTTTTAAAATATATTTAGAAAAGGCAATTTATAAAAAATTAAAAAAATAAATCAATTAAATAAAAAAAATTTAAAATCTATTTCTACCGCATTCAATACTAATTCCAACCATCCTTTTTCCATGTAAGTAGTTATTGTTTAATAAATGTTTCGGCCTTGAATGTGACTGCAATTAATTAAGGGCTACTTCACTGGACCTAATTACAATGCCAAATCAATAAATATTAATTAATCAATCATCCTTTTCAACTCTTCGCTTTCACATTTTGGGCTCTCCAAAATTCAAGCCACGTGATGTTTATTAATACATTTCATTTAATATACTAACTAGTACTCTTATTTTTAAAAATATATTATAAAATTATTTATATTTAGTTTCACTAAGTAAAAAAATATTATATTACATTTGAATAGAATATTCAATTAGTCAATTACAAAAGTATTTTTATTTTTTTTTTGATAAATTTGATATTTTGTTAATTTAAAAAATATAATATTAAAAATAATAATAAATTCAATATTTTAGTATCAAGTTGATAATATTAAAAAAAATTTTGATATTTTTTTAAGATAAAAAGAATGATAAATTTGATATTTTATTTATATATAATAGAAAAAATAAAAATAAAAAGACTATTTAACATATTAAATTAAATTTGAATATATTTAAAAAAAATAGATTGAGCAATTAGTACGAGAAATTACTGGAAAAAGAAAACTACTAACACTTTCTTTTCAATCACTTGCTCTATAAGTAATCCACATAGATTTGGGATTCAGAATTTACAATAACTTCATAATTACGAAAAAAGAGTTCCAATAAGATAGGATCACATTCAATTATGAGAAGAAAAAAAGGGATGTGACCCACTAGGACCATATGCTTTGATTGGCATGAACACATCACACAAGGCATTGATTGTTTATCTTAGGCCTCTGACCATGACATGCGGGTGGGGGAATGGAGGTTAAGCCTCCTTAGTTTCTACAGTCTTCGCCCAATCAACAATCAATTGGGCCACTGATCTTCCTATATGGTCCTCTTCAGGCAGGCAGACAGAATATAGAGATGATGGGTGAAGTTGTTTGTTAGGTTTTCAGACACCAGATGATGATTTCTACTTCCATTTTACTGCAAATGTTTTATAAAAAACCTGTCAATCGGGCTGCCATGATTTTAGGAGATGATATAAACTGAAGCTGCATACGATTTGCAGGGATTCACATTGCGGAAAGAAATCAAATTCTATTATATATTAGTAACAGAAGAAATTGTGATTGTCACACATGTACAGCAGGACATTCTTCTCACTAAAATTCACATTATTTACATTTAAAGATATTTGAAATTACATGTTACTGAAAGAAGAAATATATACTCGCTGCAGTTATTCCCATTTGCTTGCAGTTTTCTTGCTATATATGAACACATACAGAAGGGAAATAAAGAGATGAAGTCCACCAGACAATGTTCAAGTTAAGCACTGACTGAATGTCATCAATTACCTCTGCAATTTTCATTTTCATTGTCAACAACATTATAATACAGGCAGGATAGCCTGCCATCAAATTTGGAGACCAATTTATGAGCAGATAGTCCGCAATAACGTTTCCCCAGCCTAGCAATGCATATGTCTATGATTTTCTTGAACATGCTATCCCCCTGAATTAATGGCTGCTCTACAAACTCTATTAAGGGCATCCACTGCAAGATGGAAATAGGAAAGCCTTAAAAGTTAGAAATTTGTCATGAAACTTGGTGTTTGATGGTCATTCAAATGAAAAACCAGTCTGATATAGACAATGCTTTATTTTGTTGCCCAGAAAAGAGGTAAAAATTCGAAAGAGAAAAAAAAAGGAGACTTGTGACAATAATTCTAGTTCAGGAAAAGCAGAAGTTTGTATAGGTTGAAGAAAGAGAATGATGATTTATGCAACTATATGAACAGTGTAAAGCTGGTTTGATTGAGAATTCTTGGGAAAATTGTTTACCTTGGCTGCTTGAATTTCAACATAATCAACCATGATCTGAGTTGACAAGGGTTTCAACATGCAGACAAAGAATAAATCTGACTTGTCAAAAGCCAAATTATGCGCATGCCTGAGATTGGAGTAACAAGGGACATTAGACACAAGGTTGAACAAAAACGCGCACACACTCACACATATATTATATATACTATTTACAGTTTGGTTGGGCTAAATGTACAAATGGTACTAAAACTTGTTATTTTGTAACAATTTCGTACCAAAATTTTTAATTTCAGTAGACTTATACCAAAATTTTTAATTGTAACAGATTGATACCAAAATTTTTATAAAAATTGCAATCTGATACCATATTTAATTTCCAGTGCCGGAAAAGATGACATGACATGTTATATAACTTTATCATTCACATCATATTTATACTCAGAAAAACACTCAAACAGTGACATTTTGCAAAAAAAAAAAAACGCTTTAGCAGATTTATCCTAAAAAAAAACTCACTCAAACTTATAATAAAGAGTTTTTTTATTTTTTTCTTTATATTCTGAAGGATAAATCTAACGTGAATGATAAAGTGACCTAGCATTGCCAAGTCATCCTTTCGGCACTGGAAATTGAAGAGTGGTACAGAATTGCAACATTTATGAAAATTTTGGTATTAATCTATTATAATTAAATGTTTTGGTACAAAGTTGAAACAAAGTGACAAATTTTAGTATCATTTGTACATTTATCATTAGTTTGGTTTCTAGATTGCATTGCATTGAAAGTTAGCAATGTCTTCACTAGCCACTAAATTCATTATTAGCTTAACCATATGTAGCATTTAGTCCCTTTCCCTAAAAAGTATTATGATGCACTGAAAAAAATATGCAAGAGCTGTGATCCATTAGATTAGAGCACAACTTTAAAATTAACGGTTAACAATATTAATTTCCAAAACAACGAAACGTTGTCATCCCCACTGTTAAGTACCTGAATGCTACAACTTCTATGAACTCAGTATTAATCTGCAATGTAAAACAAAAGAAAGCTGATTATTATTCCCAACAAAGAGTTTCCTGTATAAACTCAATTCATTAATGTTTATGCAAGTTAGAGAAAACATATGAAGAGATTCTTACACCAGTTTCCTCCTTGACTTCTCTCATAGCTCCTGTATAAATCTCTTCTGACTGATAAACAAATAAAATTAAACAAAATTAATTATCAGTGCTTTTCTTTCCTTTTCATTATTACGACTGCTACGTTGGTCAAAGCTAAAATTTGTACCTCATGAATAAAACCGGTTGGTATTTTCCATAGACCATCAAAGGATGGAGCACAGAATTTCTCTTGTACTACAAGAACCTGGAAGTGGTAATGAGAAAATTTTGCTTTTGAGGATAAAGTAAACTTGATATTATTTAAATTAGGAAATGTAATGTGTACATCAGTACATTCACTTGTAGGAACAAGAAATTTAGAGGAGCATTCTGTGAAATTTGGATTGAGTTGCACCCAGCAAAAGGGACGGAAGGAAATGCAAAAAGGACAGAAGACATGCAGATACTCAGGACCAAGACTTATTGAAGAAATTCTCTTATCAATCTCGATTCTCGAATAGGACATCTCATAACTTGAGCAGTTGGTCAATTATTGGACAGTATCCCAAACATTATGTCGAAGATGATAATGTTAACAGCTGCTATGACTGAAATGCATAACATGTCTAACTAAAAGAAAAACCATATACCAATAACTACACCAGTTGCAATGAAAGAAAAAAAAAACATGAGCAACTTAAGATGTTGCCTTCATCTTTAAAAACATACCTCATTTTTGTCGTTGATGACAAATCCGCCAACCCCTACTTGGTGTGTAGCATTAGTTGGAAGCATGCAAGGTCCTTCAGGAAGCCAGTAAGTCAACATCACATATCCTGGTTCAGCATGGTGATACTGAAAACCTTCCTGTAGATTGAATTAATCATCTCAGGATATAAGGACTAGAGTAAGAGAGAATAAGTTAGCACTTAGCAGGTATTATCATCTAATTTCTGGATTCATTTTGGGAAGTGCATACAATGAAGCTCAAGGACAAAATGAATAGCTCTGCTTTCAGCTTTGTTAATACAAAACATTTAGTATGCTAAAGATAAACCTAAGAAGCTACCTTTACAGCAATCGGAACTAGCTCGGATCGTTCCAGTGGTAACTTAAGCCAAATTCCCTTCTTTCCCTGCAGTTTAAGTGACATGAAACTTTTTGAGTTAAATACAAAATAGTGTTTCTGAATCCATGCAAAAATAAATTGGTTAAAATGGGAACAGAAATCGCCATCACTTAGACAGGGCACAATAAGCACTGCATGTGGTTATAAACATTTTCAGGAAAAGTTCAGACTAAATAGAAACAGAAGGAAAGGGAGGATAACAAGATCACCTAGACTAATTCTGTCAGACATTTGGTAGAACAATTCCTATGCGAAAATAAATTAAGTTAAAATGGGAACAGAAATCACCATTATTTTCCAGCGAGAAAGGGAGAGATGAAGGGAAGAAGCAAAGACATCTGAATTCTCCGGTAGCCTATTTGAATCGACAACAATTCCGCCATACTCATCGTCGAATGCATCAAGCACTTTTTTTTTTCCAGAAAACAGGCTTGAATTACTACCATTTACTCCATTAATTCGATATAAATAATCCTCCCCTACAAATTTTTCTTGTTCAGCTGAATTAATGACCTTCTTGGACAGATAGTAAGTACCATTTGAAGTACTTGAACAAGATACCTTCAACAATCTCCCTAAAACATAATAATCAGGAAAAAAAAAACATTAGCAAAAGAAAACAGAACATTCCCAGTAAATTGGATGAATTTTCAGCTTAATTGCATGAATGAATACTGAAAGAACAGAGAATCTAGCAGAAACACTTGGCATTCAAGGGCTAACACCATCATACCAAGTTAGCAGACCGAGATACTTCATTACCTCTGCAAGAACCAAACTCTGTACTGGCTCCTACACCAGCAACATGCATTAAACTCGAAAACGAGCTTGAACATGTCCTGCGCATGAACGCTATCTCGGAAAAGGACACAAATTTATAGTCAAGAAACTTCAACTCCATTAATGACAGAAGTAACCAAATCCCAAGTGCCTTAATTAACAAACCCACAACCCAACAAGTGAATCAAATTCTCAGCTATAAATACCCAGTGGAACGAAGATTGAAACTTGGTACATCCACCAATAAACAGTCATGATTCCAACAAGAAAATGGTATTGGATTCATCGTCAAACTCGAGTCTGCATGACGAAAAGGAAAAACTTGGCATGACAGAGAAGAAAACAAGTGGGTAATGAGTAAGAAATGGAATAACTTCACTCTGTGACAAGTTACATGAGACATGATTGAACTCCATGTATACAAGAGCCAGTTTTTAATTAGTAGGAATATGTGGTGGAATTTGACAATGACAAAGAAGGCAGAAATTAATACAAAATTTTCTCTATTTCTTAAATTTAGCTCAATGAACGAAGAAAGAACGATACTCTCAGTTTTTTTTTTTTAAATTATTTTAATTATAAAATAAAAATTGAGATATTTTAAATTCTTACTATTGAAATATAGCCAGTTAATTTCGTCCAAAAAGAGTGATAAAGAATCGCATAAGTTTATTTTATTTTTATTTTTCATTAAAATGGAAAAGGAGTGGACCGCATAATAGCACGTGACTTGTAGACATGTTAATTTTATGTGGCTTTCAGGTGCTGTTCTGCCAATAGATTATAGAACCAATGGGTTAATGACTTAATGCAGATCACGGGATGGGTTGATGTTATATATTTCACATCAAATAAAAATTAATAATATAAATTAAAGAGTGTATCTGTTGATATTTTTATTTATAAAAATTATAAAAAATTTTGAGTCAGAATATTTTTATTATCATTTATTAGTATTGATGTAAATTTAATATTTTCATATATGTGTTATATTTATTGAATTTTTTAATAAAAAATAAAAATTAAGTATAAATATTTTTTAAAAAAACTTATAAAAAAAAGTAACTATAAATGATTTTAAAAAGCATTCCTAAATAATTAAATTATCCCAATAGAATGGAGTTAGGCTAAAATACTCGATGATAAAAAAATAATTTTTGTAAGATTTTTCTTTTAAATAGACATGTTAATTTTATGTGGCTTTGAGGCTTTACAGAAAATGATGTGCTGTTCTGCCAATAGATTATAGAACCAATGGGTTAATGACTTAATGCAGATCACAGAATGGGTTAATGTTATAAATTTCACATCAAATAAAAATTAATAATATTAATTAAAGAGAGAATCTTTTTGATATTTTTACTTATAAAAAAATTTGGATTTGAATATTTTTATTATCACTTATTAATATTGTTGTAATTTTAATATTTTTATATATGTGTTATGTAGCTTATGACTAATTGAATTTTTAATAAAAAAATAAAAATTAAGTATAAATATTCTAAAAAAAAACTTATAAAAAAAAGAGTAACGATAAATGATTTTAAAAAGAGTTCCTAAATAATTAAATTATCCCGATAGAATGGAGCTAGGCTAAAATACTCACGGATGAAGGACTCCTTTTTCTCTCAAATTCTAGCCACTTCTTCTCTCTCTCTCTCTTTTTTTAATTTTCTTTCTATTTTATAATTTTGATATTGCATTGGCTTTCAACGGATGCATCTAATTCTTTGTTTTATTTGTTAATTTTAATAAATTTTGATGTGGAGTATTGTTTTTGTTTGTGGATATTTTCTTTTTTTATTATTATTTTTTATAAGATTGCTAGTTTTTTTTTTAATAATTTTTATGAAATTTTTCTTTTGAATAGATATAAGTTAATTCTCATTGTTGATCTACAATATAAGATAAAAGAGAATTTTAAATAAACTCGATTAATTGTTATAAAAATTCTATTATTAAAAGATACAAAAATATTAAAACTTTTCAAGAACGGTATAAAAGAGATCTATAAAGTTCTTTTAGATTTTTAATTTATTTTCTATTATTATATTTTAACATCTTATTATTAATTTCATGTTATATTATAAATACCGTACGACTATTTACTTAATAAACAATAATTAAGATTTTAGTTCAGTAAAATTTATTTTATTGTTAATATATGATTTGGTGAATCACAGGATAGGGAAGATATTCTCATTGACGAGAGATTTTATTGGAAGCCATGGGATAATTTATCCATATATATATATATAAAATCCCTCTCTTGGATATTTATTTATATAATTTTATTTCCTCTAGGGGAATATTCCCGTGATGGTTGACAATTTTTAAGGAATTCCACGTAATAATTAGGACAAATCTACTTCTGCTAGATTTATTATATACTAATTCTTAATTAATATACGTCGTACCTAATTATTAGAAAATTTTTCAAAAATACAAATTTTTTTAAATATTACAATATTAACTCATTTTAAAGTTTATTTAAATTTACCAAAATTTTCTAAAAAATATTATAAAAATATCTAAATTTAAAAAGTCATTTTAAAGTATACAAAAAAAGTTCAAATACTCTTCGGTATAATTTGGATATATTTTAATTTATTATCCTTAATTAGAAATATTTTAGGTATACTTTAAGTATACTTTAAGAATATTTTGAAAATTTTTTAGAAATTTATTGGATATATCTTGAGAATTCTTCGATAATATATTGAGTATATCTTTATTGAATTGCTCAAATTTTTACTAAAAAGAAGAAGAAGAATAATAATAATAATAATAGATGACTTTAATATGTAATTTAAATAAAATTACAGAAATTCGGTTCCAACAATTTTTTTTAAATTGCGCCGATATCCCTCAACTCAATTCCTCCATTCAAGAGAGGAATGTCAAATCTATCAAAACCATTAAGTGAATATTTGATTATAAGGGAATGCCTCATCTCTAATTCTCAAGTAATGAGTAATCTGCATTCATACACTTCTGCTAGATTCCACCGATTGCTGAGAAGATTTCCTCTTCGACGAAAAAGTGCAATCTGAGGTATGAAATAAAAAAGTATTTGAATGAATAATTTGCATTCATTCACATCAGTTGTGCTCACAGATTGTCGAGAAAATTTTCACTCCAGTGAAAAAAATGAACTTGCTCTTTCATACCTCTAATTTCCCATTTCCCTAGCCATTAGTGTTACCTTGACTCGCACGACCATCGACTTATTCTTTCTCATGAAATACGTTAGATGAAAAAAAAAATTAGGTAAAATTGAAAAGTAGATTTGATAAAAATGAAAAGTGTAAAAAGTGTAGTTAAATTTTGAAAAAACCACTTAAAATTTGGTAATTTATGTAAAATTCTCTAATTATTAGATATTAAATTCGTGATTATTAAATATTGGACTTGTCGTTAATCACTATTTAGTTTTTATATAATTTTTTATTATTTTATTTCAACTTATTTAAAACGTTAATTAACTAATTAATGCCACTAAAATTTGGGATGATATTTTAACTAACAATGTAACTTTATTTATAATAATATAGTATTTTATTTATAGTGAATTACACAGTATTATGCTATTTTATTCATAGTAAATTATAAAAGTGCATGTTTATCTCAAAATTTATATTATTTATAGTGTAAGAGGATTTTTTCAAATTAATAATTTGTCAATTGTTAAGAGTTTATATATAAAATATAAATAGTAAGTACTTTATAATCATTTTGTATGTCCTTCATATTCTCAATTATTCACGTGTGATGCACGTAATTTTTAATAATAATAATATAAATTATAAATATTTTACAGTCAATTTGTATAAAAGCTTTTTCCATGATTTTATCACTAGTTTTTACTACATTTTCAGCTCTCAAACCCGAACCATTATCCATATACACCTAAGAACACTAAATGAGTGATTTTTCATGGTTTTTGAGTGAATCAAACACCAATCCAAGAGAAAAAAACAAGATTAAAGCAAGATTTGAATGAATTATCTATTTTGGTGAAGATTTGAAGGTGAGAGAAAATTAGTACATGAGGGATCACGAGTTTCCTTGCATGATCAAGTGTGTATTCTGTCATTAAGAGGTAAGAAAACACAAAAACTTCATCTCTTTACTATGATTATAAAGTTATATGAAGATGTTGTATTGTTTGGTTGAAAACCCATGGAGATGAGGTTATGGAAGATGAAGAGTGTTGAAGTTTTGTGTATATTTATGTTTTTTGAAGTTATTAGAAGTGAGATATCACGATATTAAGTTGAAAATATGCTTAATAACCTTAGTTTGGGAATTATGGATTTAGAATTATGATGATACATACTTGTCATAGTTTGAAAATTGAGATATAGTTTGAGTTAATGAGAAATAATTGTAATTATGTTAGATGATGCCTTTGAAAGGTGGAAATTAACCATCGAGGAGGCTAGACAAACTTAAAGTTTGAGTTTTGAGTTGGCTCTATATAGAGGTAAATACACATATACATCTTTAATTTATTGAATAATGTAGGCATGTGATAAATGACATGTTAATTAGAAATGATTAAAAATAAATAATAATAAAAAGATATATTGTAAATTAATTATAATTATGGGTTGTAAATGGTATAAGAAAATAAAAGCTAAAGAAGGAATTACAATAAAAGTATGAGTTCCAATTTGTAACGTACCCAAATACTCACAATGAGTAATTATAAAAAGAACCGCTAGGCAGTACAATTTTGAAATAACAAATGCCAAAATTTTAGATGTGCAATATACAGATATTGAAATAAAGAAAAAAAAAGAATACATAATATATGAATCAGATGAATATATATAAAAGAGACATTAATTGAATGTGTAACCTTTGCTTAAGTATGAAATGTCTTGTCATTATTGTAATTACATGCCATGAATTATATATTACATGTGATATTTGTTATTTATTTGTGAATTACTAAGCTATGAGTAGCTTAGTGTATTTTTATATGCACGTAGATTATAAAGCCAATGTATAATTGATGTAGCAGTTGACAGCGAATATACCTAAGTCCATGCAAGAGACCATATAGACTAGATTCGGGTCGACACATTATAATATGCATTTATTTATTGCATTCATAAAAGGGATGTAATTATTATATTTGTTAACATGTAATTATGTAATATGACGTAAAGTAAAAGAA
Source organism: Balakata baccata (assembly GCA_949630135.1). Classification (NCBI taxonomy): domain Eukaryota; kingdom Viridiplantae; phylum Streptophyta; class Magnoliopsida; order Malpighiales; family Euphorbiaceae; genus Balakata; species Balakata baccata. The sequence continues at coordinate 15,701 of CATIWF010093116.1, read as the reverse complement.
AACAAATAATATAGTTCAATTAGATACAAGAGACGAAAGCGTTGTAGGCCCAACTTAGAATATAAAATATGATTGAAACAAGTTATATCCACGCAATCTGTAACACTTTCTATATATTATGGGATATACTCGTAATATGCCCATAATATGTGGAAGGTGTTACACTTTGATTCGATATACTTTGGGAATACATCGGATATATTTTAGAAATATCTTGAGAATATTTTGGGCATATCTTGGAAATTCCTTAGAAATTTCTTGAATATACCTTAGATATATTTTGAGTATATCTTAGAAATTTTATGGGAATATTTTGGATATTTCTTGATAATATATCTGACATATCTTGAGAATACCTTGAGAATTCATTGAAAACACCTTGTAAATATTGTTGAAACTTTGCATTGAATTCTCCAATCTCAATATTGGTAAATTTAACAAAAATCACTTCAGACTTTTATTTCAATTACCAATTAACGCATTGACCTCTCGGAGGTTCAAGTGTTTTAAGATCACATAACAAATATATCACACAATTACCTTTTATCGTTTAATTAGTTCCTATACATCATTTTAGTACAAGTAGCTCAAATCTCGTTTCTGAACTGTCCAAATACGGGATATGGAATAGGATCATTCCATGAGCTTAGGCTACCCTACTCACTCTGATTTCTTGTCAAAAGCGTTCCACGAGCTTAAGCCTCATTGACGGATCATGATATATCTATATAAATCAGATTAAGGGCGTTCCATGAGTTTAAGCCACCTTGTCTGATTACGATATATCATCTGTATATAAATGGGATCAAGAACGCTCAATGAGCTTAAGCCAATTTGTCCATAAAATATATAATTGGTTTGGTACCGTAAATTCCATTAATGATGCACTATCTATCATAATTCTAGTTCTCAAGTGGAGAAATTAACATTTATATCAAAGTATCTTCCTATTTTAACACATTCTTTAACATGTACCATCATATTTTGTATCACAAATGCATGCTCACATATCATATTCATGTTCATCAACATGTTTTTATATGTTTTTATATCATACTTTAATATTTGGGTACACTCGGCATGTAACATACCACCAAAACATCATTTAAACATATGTCATTATTATTGTGAATAGTATTGTTACGACCATGACAAATATGGCTAACCATGATACCTGAGTGTGAAGATTACTGGATCAGCCTTCATGGCCATGACAGTTTCAGCATGATTGTGATGCCGGTTATAAAAGGTCCTAACTTGTATCTATGGTCAAATTTTGTCAAAATTCTACTTCTAATCACTTCCTAAATATGCATAGGCATCATCCATGATCATTTGACACCAACACAAATAAGTTATCATAACTCAAATTATCTCCCAAATTGAGTCACAACCAAACTCACAACTTAAGCTTTACACATGCATTGTACTCATTTTAACACATTTACCATTTTCATGCTTTTTATCACTTTTATACATATTCAAACACTCTTAATTAATTTCTTTAACATTTATTCATGTCATTTTATACTTTCATATTTTACAATATCGTATTACTTATTAAATAAGGATGCTCACCTAATAATTCATAACTTATCAATTAAGGGACTTACCTCTATTATGCTATTCCCTTCGGGCACTTTAAACACCTTCATTGAACTTGTGCATTTACTTATATATTAATTTCCAATACTGACATATACATATCATTCAAGTTCCATAAGTCATTACTTATGAAATCCTCCTATAATCATATTCACCTTAATCATTCTGATGTTCCTTTGCAGTATGAAAGGGTACATTGCAAAACCAGAAAATGGGTCTCTCATAGTTATGATACCTCACTCCTGTCACGTTTGGCTTGGAGGAGTTGATTGCTAAGCCAATTGACGCGCCGAGTAATGGAGATAGTATATCGGTGACGATTCGATTTAGGCTGCTGAGGTAAATGCTTAGATTTGATAGTAGTGGATTGGATCTACTGTAAGAAGACTAAATTTGAGAAGTAGAGTAAGTTTCAACAAATAAAAATTCGGTAAAAAGGAAAATGAATTCGGTACAAATGAAATGAGCAAAAAAGAAAAGTAATTTTATAAATAAAATTTAAAAAATGGTGTATCGCGAAATTTCCTAAAAAAAAATGATAAATTATTTTGTCCACTATTTTTTTTACCGTGCGTTTCTAATATTTTTTAATTAAATTTTTTTCTTTTCTTTTAATATTAGTTATTTGTTTTTTCATATATAAAACATAATTACTTACTTCTAATATAATTAAATTTCTAATTACTGAATTATTAATAATATTTACTTATAAATTAAATTATTAAATGATAAAATTAATCCAATTAACTAATATAATTATATTTGGTAAATTTAGCAGTTTTCCTATTCCCATTTTTATATATAACTATTTTTTTATTAACATATCTTGCACGTGATTATTAGATATTGAACTCGTCATTAATCACTATTTAGTTTTTATACAATTTTTTGTTTTTTTATTAATTTATTTTAATCTTAAAATGCTATTTATTCATAGTGAATTATATGAGTGTATGTTTATCTCAAATTATATCAAATTACTAATTTATCTTTTATTAAAAGTCATATATAGAATATAGATTGTAAGTATATTATAGTCATTTTGTTTGTCTCTCCTATTTCCAATCATTCACATATGATTCACATAATAATAATAATAATAATAATAATAATAATAATAATAATAATAATAATAATTTTGTCCAACTAATTAAGTCACATTTAATTTAAATACTCATAATTATTAATTATATTTGATTTTTATATCATACTATATATAAAAATTCACATAAAATTATCTGACTCATTAATTATCTTGCCTATTATAGTTGTTAATTTATCTACTATATATAAATTTTCTTGTCCATTATATATTTTTAACCGCGTCTTCCTAATATTTTTTTATTAAATTATTTTTTCTTTCTTTTTAATATTAGTTATCTATTTTTTTGTAAATTAAATTATTAAATAAAAAAATTAATCCAATTAACTACGACAATTAAGTTGGTTTTCTAATAAATTTGTTTATCTCTATATTTTCAATTTTATAGTATGATATAATAAATTAAAATAAGAAAAATGATGTCCAAGCAATATTTCAATCACGTTTTCATTTCAAGAGTATCACACTTCCAAAAAAAAAAAAAAACAAATCAATCACCTAAAAAAATTAGATTTTTAATTAATAAATTATTAATATTATTTACTAATAGATTAAATTACATTAGGCCCAAAATGGAATACAATGGGCTTTACATTTGGGCTTCAAAATGCGTGCTCTTCAAGCCTCTTTTTCTGTTAATTAGGGACTTAATAGTAGTTAAAATAAAAGTTTAAGGAATCTGATGAAATAAAATAAAAATTAAAGGACAAAATAGAAATTATGTGAAAACTCAAGGACACAAGAATGGACAAGAGTGTTGTATTATTGCTCGGTGGTTGGTGATCCACCGCATCCCACAATCCCCACTAACAAATTAAGATGTTTGCTGACGCTGACTCAGCCCAAATGAATTTCAGAAGTGGGTGTGGTTTTTGCCGTTTTTAAATAAAGATACAAAAAATATATATAATTTATTCCGTCGGTACGGCGTTAAGCATATATGATGTGGCACTGATATCAGTGCTTATGTGACAATATTAACGTGGCATGTACGTGAAATTTCGCAAAAACACATATTGTAAATTAAAAAATAAAAAAATTGCAAATCTCTTTTTGTCCCCCCAAAAAAAAAAAAAAATCACACACTTAAATTGAAAAAGAATCAAACCATATGCCATTTTTTAATACTTTTTGGACTTAATTATTTTTTATACTATCTTCTTATAAAGTCAGAAAATTTATTTGTAATATACTAAATTTACTTTTCCTAACTTTCATAATTTGATTTCAAGATTGATTGAATTTTATAGGCTAAATCCACCCTTAGCTCCTAAGTTTTTCAATTTTTTCCTTTTTGTCTCGTAGATCAATTTTTTATATCGATTATCTTTGAAATATATTTTTAGTCCAATTTACCTTTTGTAAAATTTTAAAAATGTAATAATTTGTTTCTCCTTCGTCCTGTTCTGACCTGATAACCGGAATCACATTAAAAACGTAAAATCATATTTCGGTTGCCAGGTCATCATCAGAGGGATAAATTATTTAGTTTTTAAAATTTTAAAGAATGCAAATTAGACAAAAAATGAACTTTAAGAGGCAACCGGTACAAAAAAAAAATAATATGAGAGGCAAACCAAAAATAATAATAAAAAATTCATGGGGCAACAAATGTGTTAAGCCAATTTTATAATATCAAAAATCTCTATAATATATGAAATATGTATGGTTAAATATTTTCTTTTGGGATTATTGTACTACAAATAAAAAATAGGTAAAAATTACAAAAAATAGGAAAAAAAATACATAAAGAACATATGGTTTGAACATTTTTAATTTAGGATATGTGGCCTTTTTTTGTGACAAAAAAATTTTGTGGTTTATTTTGTTGATTAAAATAATGCATATGTGTCATGTCTATGTTAGTGCCACGTTATTGCTGATATCGGCGCCACGTTGGATGCATTTTATGTTATTATGCAAAAATGCTATTTTTTTTTTTGGCTAACAAACTAAACTACAAGCTCTTTTTGTTAAAAAAAATCACATACCCTTATTCAAAAATTACGAAAACCACATAATATTTATTTGCAATTTTCCCGATTGTAAATCACACCAATTCAATTGTTAATATTTTCTTCTTATTTCACCTGCAACTACTATTACCTACTATTGAGATGGTGGGAGGTTTTGAATCTGAAACATTCTATCAGAAACAGAGTCCAATATAGGGTTGTAGCTATGTTGTAAATTATAGGATCACGTGACCCTACAAAAAAATTTTAAAAAGTTTAATATATATTGTATTATAATGGGTGACCCTGTAAAAAAAAAAGTGACCCTATATATATAATGGTTACTAGCTATATGTCATTTTTCTTTGATTTTTGCTATGTTCTTTTATATAATTGATGGCAATTATATACATATAACTATATAATTGTTATGAGAGAGACCTCATATTCATATAAGCATATGGATCATTGTAGTTAGTTCCGAAATAGAATTTTCACCAAGCTCTGCGATAAATCATCTGAAAAAGAATGAAATTTAGATTTGTGAGGATCATCTGAAAAAAGGTGAAGCCTGGATTATTTCTGCCTAAAGAAAGACTATCTGAAAAGGAATGAAAATAGGCAAGAAGGCCAACAAAAGAAAATTGATCGATGCTATTTCTGTGGAAAGAAGAGACATTTTGCAAAACAATGTCCGAATCGGCATGGAAGTCTTTAAGATTCCAGTCTTAGGACCTTTTCCAGACGAATCTCTTCATATACTATGGTATCTATATGCAAAAAATTATATAGCTTTCGAGTTTGCTCCTTTGCTTTGGTATAATGCTTTGATCATCCAGACCTTACCCGGATCTTGAGAATGCTGTGAAAATTGACTCGACTGAGATTCAGGTTTTTTTCCAAGTCTGTGAATAGGTACGTCAGAAGAGGAGGTGATTGGGTAGTCTTTGGATTTATATAATTGCTAGCAAATATACATATAAAAGTAATTTTATAAGTATTACTTAACTATTATATATTTATGATTAACTCTATTAAAATTTTTTTTTTCTGACAATGTCATTGTTCCATACACCACTAGAATAAAAGTTCACAATTCAATTGTTAACAGGAAATTTTTACAAAAATGGAAAAAAATAATTAAATAATTATTAAAATACATTCTCATAAAGTTTTTTTTTTCAAAAATGGAAAAATTTCAACAATACCAACAACGCTAAAAAAATTATAAAAATATCGAAATTCTAAATTTACTAAAAGTTTATATAATCACTATAAAATTAAAGAGAATTAAAGTTACAAAAGATTTATAAGAAATTTAATTAAGATTTACTCAAGTTATACCCGAAGTTTAAAAAAAATTAATGAAAATTGAAGTTATATAAGGTTCACTCAATATTTACCAAGATTTACCCAATAATTACCGATGGTTTGCCCGAGATTTATCTAAATTTTACCACAAAATTAATAAAAATTGAAGTTATAAAAAATTTATCAAAAATTTACTTAAGATTTACTCAAATTATATCCAAGATTTGCCTAATCTTTACAAGAAAATTAATGAAAGTTAAAATTATATAAGATTTATCCAAAATTTATTACAAAATTAATAAAAATTGAAGTTACAAAAAATTTATTAAAGATTTAATTACTTAATATTTATTCAAATTACACCTAAGATTTACCCAATCTTTACAAAAAAAAATTAATAAAAGTTAAAATTATACAAGATTTATTTAAAATTTACTACAGTTACTCAAAATTTACCTGAGATATATTCAAAGTTTTCCAAATGTTTACTCAAAGTTAATATGATGTTTACCAAATATTTACCAAATGTTTACCAAATGAATACCCAAAATTTACCTGATGTTTACCTAAGATTTATTGAATTTTTACCAAAAATTTAACCAAAATTTACTTAAAGTTTACCAAATATTTATCTAATATTTACCAAAAAGTTTACCAAATGTTTAGTAAATGAATACACAAAGTTTTCTAAAAGTTTGTTCAAATGTTTATTAAAAATTTACCCAAAGTTTACCAAAAGATCTAGCCAAAGGTTTAACAAAGTAAATAACCTTAATTAAGTTAATTAAATAAAAATGTATATATTTTTTTTTTGGTAATTTAAGTTTACCTAAGGTTTACTTTGGTAATCAAGTTAATTAAATATAAATCTACATATTTCTTTTGCTAATTAAACTAATTAAATAATGATTAAAAATAAATAAATACAATATCATACAAGTTAAATAAATTCTTAATTCGTATTTAAAATGCAAAAAATGGGCATTTTCTGTTAGAATTAAATGAAAAATACACTAAATAAACAGTAAATCTAATATTTGAAAAGAAAAATAAAAAAATGAGTAAAAATGAAAATATATAAAATTGGAACTAAAATACAGAAATATCATCAATAAAATTGAAAAAAACTTTAAACTTTAAATTTCCGATGTTCTTTATAATTTCCTTTTTTAAATATTAATATTCCATCCGGCCCACAAAAACTTCATTTATATTTTCATATGTATTAAGAATATTTTATTAATATATCAGAAAGTCTAAATTTTTACAATATATTTTTACATTACTTGGAGTATACTGAAAAATTAAGAGATGATAATATATATTTGTTGATAAAAGGACAGATATAAGAAATTACGAATGCTAAAATTGATGATATAAAATAAAAAGAAAATAATAGAAGAAAAACCTTTTTATTCATACTCTGTACTTCAGGATTGAACAGTGATTTTTCAGTAGATTCATTACAAACCAGTGATTTCATTTTTCAAAAGAAAAAACGAGAGATAAGAAAAAAGTGGAATGTAAAGCTGCATCTTAATGTCCCCATCGACAATTGCCCATCCTTTCCTGCAATTGTCCTGGAGGGATTTCAATTGAATAATATAACCATCAATTGCAAAATCAAACAGTGTAATGTGGGTTGACATCAATGTCTAGTCCCTTCAACTTTGCAAAAGATTCTACTTTGCCTTCAGGGTATGAAGCTCCCTCAATCTGCATTCAGGACGTGATCAGAAGTTTAAATTTTCTGATATTTAGTTTTCAATTAATGTTGTTTAAGTTTTCCAGGAAAATTAAAGATGTAACCTTGCAATCTCTGCGCGTCTTCTTGCCTCTTCTGCCACGATGCTGATGTCCCTGAAAGTATGCCTTTCAGGGAAAGCCCTTGATTCCATGGATTGCAGGCCATGGAGGGTTCGTTGCTCAGTTGCCCATGCAGCTTCGCGAGCTTCCTTGCCAAAGTCTTTCTGTGTTGTCATTGCTGTCTGAAAGAATCAATCCAATCACATAACTCAAATTCATCGGAATGAATAATAACATAATAAAATAAATAAATTAACAGAAAAAGTTCAATCCATCAGGATTTTGCTCACTCTTTGGTTATAGACAAGGCCCCAGGCCCTACCACTCAATGCATATCTAACACCAAACTTGATAGGATCGAGCAGCATATAAGTCACAATGTTGTATAGCCATATAAGACCACACCATTTCCACCCAATTTTGCTAATTCCAGCAAAACCCCATGTTGCTGTTGCAGATATTACAGTTACAATCTGCATATATCCGAAGCATTTACTTAATCAGAACGTTGAGCAATAAGAATGTTGGCAGAATAAATTGATGTATGATTCTTTTTTACCAATTGAGCAATAAGGAAGGCGATAACGAGAAGAAGACCAGGCCTTTCTATGAATGACCAGCTTCTGGAGCGAGTGACAAAGATTAAAGCCTGGCTGATGGTGCTAACTTGGAGATAAACAGCTGATGCTAACTGCCCATTTAGTTCCTTGGTGGTATGTTCATCCTTGAGATTGTAACGAGTCTTCTGGAGGCTATGCACATGGAAATGCTTCTGTGGTAATCAAGATTTATCAAAGAGCAGAATTCTTAGCTTAATGAATTAAGTGTTGATCCTGAATAAGGTACAGAGAGCAATGTGAGCTTCTTACCGTGAAGAAATCGGTTTCATAGGCTCCCCAGAAGAATACAACAGTCATTATGGCAAGGTATCCTCCGATTACAATCCCAGTTGCAAAAATTTCATTGAGCTTCCAGCTGTCTGGTATTGGAGATGGCTTAACTCTATCTTTGGATATTGTCATGATAGTACCTGCAAAGATATATATGCATATATCAAAAGAAATTCGACTGAATATGTTCTTTTTTCAAGAGTAAAAGTTATTAAAGGCTCACCATCATTTAGAACAGCAATAATTAGGACCATGAAGGGAGGGAAATTGAACTTCCAGAAACAAGTAAGCAGCATAAATCCCAACTGTTGAACAAAGGCAGTTGCCTGTGAGAAATTTCTATTTGCATATTTACTAATCAATAAGAATTTCAGGGTCTATAGTAAATCAAAGAATAGAGAACTTACCACTATACGTATGGTGATGGACACAGCATATATCTGGGGGAAAAAGGATTAAGAAGATCAATAAATAAATTAAGGAAATGTTAACATTTTGGCCACTAAATTCAAGATTTATCAACATAATCTTACAGTATAGTTCTTCATTCTTTGAAAGATAGCACGACTGGTTAAAACAGCACTAATGATCACACTCAAACCAGGTTCAGTCAGAACTATATCAGAAGCACTACGAGCAGCATCGGTTGAATCTGCTACAGCAATACCAATATCTGCTATCTTTAATGCGGGTGCATCGTTAACTCCGTCGCCTGTCATTCCGACTATATGTTTCCTGGCTTGTAATCTCTTCACAATCTCAAACTTATGTTCTAAAAAAGAACATACAATCAACTGAAAGAAATTGATTGAGAAAAAGATTCTGCAAATTAGAACCGGCAATGAAGAAGATATATAATTTACCGGGGAAAACACCAGCAAAACCGTCAGCATTCTCGATGAGCTCATCTATTGGTAGAATTTCAATAGATCCATCCTTGTTTTCGCTGAGCAAAGAGGACGATGGATACATGTTTGCCCCCATTCCAAGCCTTCTTCCTGTCTCTTTGGCAATTGCAAGCTGATCACCTGTAATCATTTTCACACTAACACCAAGATCTAGAGCTCTTCTGATGGTTTCAGCACTGTCATGGCGAGGTGGATCGAATAGAGGGAGAAGACCAACAAATTCCCAAGGTCCACCAGGACTTTCCTTTGTACCAGCAGGTATGTCCTGTCAAACAATATCAGTAATCTTTAATTTCTGAAGTATATAAAGGAAAATATTTGTACAACACTATAACAAATGAGCCAGAACTAGTACCTGTCGAGCAACTGCAAGGGATCGAAGTCCTCGGTCAGCATATTTGTTAATGATTGCATGAACCTTTGTGGCAATTTCGGATTTATTTGATGCCAGGTTGAGAATCTGGAGTTGCCACATACCAAAATTCGAAAAACTTGAACAAAAAGTTTAGGCTGTGGCAGAAATTGAGGTGATCAGAAAGTAAGATTGTTGTAATCTATACCTGTTCCGGTGCTCCTTTGGTTACTCTATGCATCTTTCCTGCACTGTCTATGTAAGTAAGTGCAGTCCTCTTATCAGTTGGATTGAAGGGAAGAAAGTGAACTTCAGTAATTCCAGCTCGAGCCTGCGAGTCCAACAATGCAAAAGCAACACATTTGAACATTCAGGAAATTATGCAAGTGTCTAATTGTTCATGATTAGCAAGAAATTGAGAAGATCAAGCAAGTGCCTCTTTAGGATCAGCCAGCATTGAAACAATAGCACCATCAATAGCATCTTGATTTTCCAATCTTGAAGCTCTTGCGGCCATCAATACAACCATGTCCTTCTCAACGCTCTTTGCAAATACCTATAAATTATACATGAAATGGGAGATATGAGGGTGAAAATTTCTTGCTCGGGCAAGTTCCAATATACGAGAAGGAATTCAAAAATAATAGGAGCAAAAGTAGCACCTCAATCAGAGACTTGTCGACTGTAAGCTTGTTGAGAGTTAAAGTTCCTGTTTTGTCACTGCAGAGGACATCCATCCCAGCCATTTCCTCAATGGCTGTCATTCTCTTTGTTATGGCACCCTGAATACAACAGAACATCAGTCTAGTTTTTCATGAAAATAATGCAAATGAAGTAGAGAATGATGTACCTGCTGAGACAGGCGATGAGAGCCTATAGCCATGGTAACAGAAAGCACTGTTGGCATGGCAATGGGGATTCCACCAATGAGTAAAACTAAAAGATTGTCGATTCCATCACGATATTCCCTCTGTTGAATCCCGTAAATTACGATGATTTCAATCAACATTCCAATAGCTATAGAGCAGATGCAGAAGTTCCCGATCGATGTTAAGACCTGAAACAATTGAAACAGAACTCTATCATAAAATTTGTTGATCAGAATATGCATATAAATTAAAAGAGCTGTGAGGTGAATCAACCTTCTGAAAATGGCCAACATGGGTTGTTGTTTCGACAAGATGAGCTGCCTTTCCAAAGAAGGTATGAACTCCTGTGGCAATAACAACTGCTTCAATTTCACCTTGCTTGCAAGTTGAACCTGAGTAAACTCCATCTCCAGGATTCTTAGTTACAGGAAGTGATTCTCCTGTAAGAGCAGACTGCATAATAAAGACATCCAATTAAACCTTAAACCACTTGAAACTGAAAAATTGGTAGTTCTGTAAGAAAACTGACCTGATCAATTTTTAAAGGATCTCCTTCGAGCAATCGAGCATCAGCAGGAATGATGTCTCCTAATTTGATACTAATTATATCTCCAGGGACTAATACAGCAGCATCAATCTCTCCCCAGCTCCCGTCACGCAAAACCTTTTAGCAATGCAGAAGAATTGAAGTTCTCCAATAAGAGATTATCAATTATCATTGAAAGAAAAAAGATCATATCAAGTTTAAGACCTTTGCTTTGGGGGCAAGGCGAGCCATAAGAGCTGCAGCTGCATTTCCAGCATTATTTTCCTCTATAAAGCTGATGGTTGAATTGATGATAAGCAAAGCCAAAATTCCAACAAAATCATGGAAATCAATCCCTTCTCCCTGCATAATTATTTCCATTACTTCTATATATGTTTTGCTTTTGATTCAGTGCATGAATGGGTATGCTAATTGACGAACTTACTCCTCCATGTGCTAGAGCCAGGGCCATAATAGCAGCAGCTTCCATAACCCACGATAGTGGATTCCACATAAATCCTAAAAATTTGAGTATTTTACTTTCCTGCCAAGTTGATGAAATGAATGAATTCAATACAAAGTTGGATGAAGAACAAAAGCTGAAACAAATTAATTTTAAAGAGACCTTTTTCTCTTCAAGTTTATTGTAACCAAACACTGATAAACGCTGTTGAACCTCATCAGCTGCAAGACCTTTTCTTGTACATTTCAACTTGTCAAAAACTTCTTCAACTGGAATTCTCTCCTACCATAATTAAACCCAATTCCGAATTACCAATGAATTACAAATCGACTTATATATGCAGACTATGACCATAGTTTTAGGAAAGTATAAGAAGTCATAAGAATGTACCAGGTCAACAGTTTCCTTGCTAATAGCTTCAAGGGCAATTGTTGTCTTGTCCATTGTTGCAGTCCTGCTTCAGCTCCCACCTCAATGCAAGGTAGGAAATCTGCATGTTGGAAATTAATTTAAAATCAAATTACCATTGTCCAGTCCTTAAGAAAGTGGCTAAATGTGTAAATTAGCCTATAAACTATATCCTATAGAGCGAGTCACCCTCTCAACTTTCACTTAGTGCAAATAAATCTTAGAACTTTAAACTTGGTGCAATTAAGTCTCTTATATATTAGGCTTCTTAAACCAGAACCGTAAGCTAATTCAGTTTGGTGAAAGGTGACTCTCTATAGATTATAGTTCAAGGGCTAATTTGTACTAAATTTAGAGTTTGTAAATTGTGCTAAATTTAAAGTTTGAAAACTTATTTGTATTGAGTTAAAATTGAGAGGGTATCCATAGGGTATAATTCAGGGACTAATTTGCACCCTAGCCTATGAAAATCTTATAAAATAACAGATTTTTTTTTCACCACCCAAATGGAATGTACCTAGGAAATTCAGAGAAAACACTTGTTTCTCATTCAAAAGGAGATGCCCACAACAAAAGCCAAAGAGACTAAAAGAGTATTGCAACTCTGTAGGAAAGAGAGTTTGGATAAAAGGAAAGGAATATGTATATATATATAGCCTACGTACTCTGAAGTATGCATCAAACTATTAATTATAAGTACAGGAGAGAGAAGAATTAAATTTAACAAACTGAAAAGGGAGAAAGAATCAAGAAAGACAGAAACAAGAGACATTGCATAGGCTTATGTAACTCCGCCTCCAGCACATATGCAACGAAGTATGTATGCCAATGGCGTTTCTATAGCTGGAATATGTGAGAGATTAATTAAGATGCAGTTGTAGTATTAGGATTCATTTTTGTTTTGATTTGCCTTTTTAATTAATTATTTTTTTTAGTTTATTAAGAGGATGAATAGGCTATGGACTATATAACATGAGTAGTTATTTTCTTATATTTACCATAAAAGTAATAAAAATTCCTACTAATATTGGTGGAGAGTAGCGATGAGACTCAAACTTGAAACCTCATATAATTCTCATAAGTGAAAATACCAATCAAATCACTTTTTGGTTGACTTTTTAATTAATTACTCCATCCGTAAGAAAAAAAATAGACTCAATTATATTTTTTCACGTATTAAGAAAATTAGTTAGTTTAGTTAAATTATTGATTTTTACTTAAAATTTTTCAAAAATACTCTCCATTTATTATTAAATTGAAGATAACCATTTCATCTCTTTTAATGCAAAACTCAAATTAATACTCATACAAATGTTAACCAATTTCAAAAGTTATTTAAAATAAGAGTTAAAAAAAAAAGTTAAGAGTCCAAGAATAATAATTAATTGATAATTTATTTATTAATATAGGTGGTAGTGATATAATATAATGAAATATAAAAATAAGAACATATTTGTAATTGAACCAAATAACTATACATTAAAAAAAGAAGGTAACTTATAATTTTAGACAGCAAAAAATAAAAAGTGGGCCAGACAGAAGGAGTAATTAATTCATTGAAATGAGAGCATCTTAAAGATTTTAATATGAATTAGAATTTCAAAATAAATTAATTGGCAGATTCAATATCGTAGAAAGATAATGAAACGCATGAGATTTATTGGTCCACCCTTTTTATATATAAATAATTTATATTCGATGCAAATAACCATTAAAAATAAAGTAACTCATTGGAGAACTTATATTATCAAAGTTTCTTGTTTAATTATTTGTCCTTATTAATTACATGCAAATAATGTAAATATTCCCTCTTTGGAAAAAATAGATTCATTTTTTGTTTTTTATCATCCGAAATTATATTTCAGTTTATTTTTAAAAAAATATAGTTATTTTCAGTAGTGAATTAGAAAATTTTTTTTGATGGGGTGGCAACTTTTTTTAAAAAAATATAAATAAAATTTATTAGTTTGTAGCCTAGAATCAGTTTTGTTACCGTGGAACATCCAAAGAAAGGAAGGAAAAAGAAAAAAACATTATCACATTCTCATCTGAATAGAAGTAAACAACAATGGGATTGGTGCAATGGTAAAATATTTATAAAAAAAATAGGTGAAAGGATGTCATGGATCAAAGGAGGAAAGAACAGAAAAATAAAAATATATAATAATGCACTGTTAATTTCTATCCATGAAAAACATAAATAATTAGATTAAATAGATTAAATAAAATACTCATCTAAATTGGAAGCTATTTTAACAAAATAAGATATTTAAACATAAATTTTGAAAACGGTGGAAGATGAAAATACATAAAGAGAGAATAAAAACTAGTTGAGGTATTATATTAGGGTTAAGTTACCTTAAAATTGGATTATTTGGTTAGGATTTAAGTTGTTTGATAATAATAATAATAATAATAATAATAATAATAATAATAATAGTTATTACTATGTTTACGTGGGAGAGAAAAATTATCGACTGTTTCAAATTTAGGTGCAACTTTATATATTTATATATTTTTTATTATATATAAAAGGTAAATTCTAAATTTTTTTTAATGTTCGGGGTGGCAGTTGCCACTCAATTACAACATGTTATATATTCCATTATTATTATGTAATTACCATTTATATCAATAGATAAACTATTAATTATTATTATTATTGAACTCTTAAATTTTTTTGATTTTTATTTTAAATAACTCTTGAAATTGAGTATTAATTTGAGTTTTATATTAAAAGAGATGAAATGATTATTTTCAAGATAATAGTGAATGGAGGATATTTTTTGAAAATATTAAGCAAAAATTGTTAATTTAACTAAACTAACTAATTTTTTTAATTTAAAAAAAACTAATTTTTTAAATATGTGCAAAAATAGAAATAAACCTATCTTTTCCGAACAAAACAATAAATAGGATTACATCGAAGGATTGAATTTATTAGAATTATTACTTATAAGAATTGGAGGTCTTACTTTTGAGTTTCCTCATCACAATTTACTTAAATTTATATTATGTTTTACAAATCATAGTTTATTGAACCTCCTAACAACGAATAAAAAGAAAAATACTATATTATATTCATAAGTTCTTTTTTGGTTGGTTTTCTTGTGATGGGGTTATTTATATCTTTCGTATGGTCAAAATAGAAATTTTATTATTATTATTTTTAATGTTTTATAGGATACTACAAATTTTAGAGAGTTTTTCATAAATATAAAAAAAATAAATAAATAATTACAATTTTGTCTTCTATTAATATTTTTTTTTTCAATTTTATCAAAAAATACTTTCAATAATTACAACAATATCTAAATTTAAAAATCACCCCAAAATATACTAAGACCGTATATCTTTAGTATATTTTTAGTATATTTTGGGAATATCATAGTTCGATTTTCACTACAAACCAACAAAAGAACAAAAACAATTAAATTATTAAAAAAGAAGAAGAATAATAATAAAATTCAATCAAAATTCAATCACATTGCGAAATCTCAAATAAA
>CATIWF010093108.1:0-14921 GCA_949630135.1 Balakata baccata | reverse complement strand
TAGGGATACCACATATCTAAATTTCATGACAATTGGACCCTTGTGGAATATTTTATGTAATTTATAAACATGTTCTGTTTTCTACCCGGTTTTTGACCTTAGGCAGTTTTGGGACACCAATTTTACTTCTTCATATCTTACAACGTATAAGTCATATTTTAATGAAACTTTGTATAGACATAGATATTCAAAATGAACATTGTTCATGTTGACAACTTTCATCCATTCTACTTCGAAGGTCCTCATATGGAAAGGTAATTGTGACTGGTCAGAAACAGGGCTAGTAGTCGGACTAGTTTGATATTTTAAAAGCCATAACTCACAATATACACAACATATTGAGGTCAAATTTGTACCAAACTTTAGATAAGACATGTACCTATAACTTTTATGTTTTGACCATTGATAGATTTTGTTTATAAGAAGCTCAAAATTGGTAAACAACTGAATGGACCTGCCCAGAACACTAGGCAGGCAGCTCAAATATGGAATAGGCATGACTCTCTTGCCCATAAATCAACATCCGCCCATAATCTGGCCCTGAAATTTTATATACACTAGATAACACATATATCTTAAACTTTTATGTTTTGAGCTTCCTCAAATACTGATTCTATCATATAGAAACAGAATCAAAACAGAAAGTGATTCAGCTAGGTTTCTCAATGGAACTAGTTCTATTCCGATGCCAATATCTCTCCACAGATACTAAATCATGCAAAACCATTTATATGGCCTTAAATATAAGACATAAAGCTACAACTTTTATGTTTTGTGTTTCTTTAGATTCGGTTTACAACTTGAAGGAAACTGAGTCCAACTTACTGCCCCTGAAACAGAATTAAGAATTACACTGTGTTGCTTGTGCCTTCATAAACCTAGCTTAACTAATTTCTTAACTCAAAATTAACATACAAGAGAGGAGAATTCCTTAAATATGGCCAGATGATGGAGTTTGGGGCTTAGAATCAGATGAAAATGAAGAAGGAGATGGAAAAGCAAGAAATGGGAAAGAAGGCAACATAAAGCCCTCTTTAACCGACTCACTTTTCTTCTTTTTTTTTTCATTTCTGAATTTTTTTTTTAACTTTTATGATTTATTAATTTAATTTAAATAATAATTAATTAATTATTATTATTATTATTTTCTCTACATATTTACATGTACTTAGTGCCAAAATACTATCTAGTCAAATTGTCAAATCAAAATAATTTAACTATGCCAAATTTCATTTATTTCAATTGTAATCATTTTATTTAATTTCATTTTTAATATCTTGTGTACTTATTTAAATTATAACTAGACATGTACGACTTGCTCTTTTGTAATAAACCAACCTGTATCAAGTCTATTTTGTGAACACGTTCACACTAAAATTCTCATGCATGCGTGTGTTTCATGTAAATGACATTTATAAAATGTACATGTTAAAATGAAATGTATGTGATAATGCATGTATGGACGGTCGAGGATGTTACAGTACCTTACTCGAGCATTGTCGGTAGTCTAATGTATGCAATGATGTGCACATGTCCAAACATTTACTATGTCGTTGTGCTAGTGAACAAATTTCAATCTAATCTAGGTTCGAAACAATAGATGACAATCAAAAGGATATTGAGATATCTAAAAATCAAACTGTATTTTGTGCTACCAAGGGAATGATTTGTGCTTAACTAGTTGTACAGATGTTGAATGGGGAGGTGATCTTGATAAGTGCATATTGACTTTCTGGATATGCATTCTTGCTAAATAATTGTGCAATTTCAAGAGTGGCAAGAAGTAATTTTGTATAGCTTTATCAACAATAGAAGCTGAATATATAGCATGCTCCTCAACCATATAAGAGGCAATTTGGTTGAGAAGGTTTCTGCAGCACCTAGAAACTGTCAAGTCAACATTTGAACCAGTGGCAATCTATTGTGATAGTAAGGCTTTGTTAACCTATGTTAAGGATCTGAAATATCATGGGAAGACCAAGCATATATAGATTAGATATCACTATATTAGAGACATTATCACACAAAAGTGATCCTAAAATAATTTCCTTTGAGTAAAATGGTAGCGGATCCATTTGCCAAACCATTGGCAAGGGATGTATTTATTAGACATATGAGGTCCCTAGGCTTATACAGGATGTACTCAATTTGTAAATATTAACATACCATTTGTTTTTACTTGCAATGAAATTAAACGCATATTTACTTAATTATTTTTTTATGAATTCTTTTGGTTGAATATGTTACAAGTATCAGTCGGCACAATTCAATGAAATATATCGATGGACTTAGATTCTCTCATATGAGTCATCTCCTCTAGTGCTGTGAAGCAAGTAGAGATAAGACCAAAGTTTAAATGACTAAGATGCAATTGGAACAGTTTTAGTCATATTATAAGATAAAAAGTCGCCTAGATGAGGACCAAAATGAGATTCTTCATTTATAAGAATCGACATGAATGACTTTCCCACCATTCATGTGTCTATTTGAATGAAGCTAAGTATGAAACTTATTGTTTAGCATTGTTGAATGTGTAAACAGAAGTTTCAGGCTTAGTGCTTTTAGAGCAATAAGACTAAAACTCATATGGTGTTATTTATTTTATTATAAAGAGCAAGACATACACTCTTTTATCTTAGACGAGAAATATTTGTTCCACCATAGCATATATTTCACACTATAAGTGCTAGACAATCTATCAAGAAGCGAAAGAATAGATCTCTACTTCTTCACTATGTGAGTACTAGAAATTCTAAATATAGATTTCACATTTCTTATCCTTTGTGACTTATTCTTTGTGACTTTTGACTATATCATAAAGTAATGGATTAATGTTGGCTATTTAAGAATGTATCCTATAGTTATTAGATGATTTGAGTTAATGGAATGCTCCTAGAAAAGCAAGTAAATCAAATTTGATTGGTATGAGGGCAAACTAAATAGTATTTTTACTTATATACTCACTACTTATATTCATTGGCATGAGTTATTTCACTTGATAAAGCTTGATATATCTTAGAATACTAGTAATTGTACAAGTAATCTAAGTATGAATTCTTAAGGGATTGAATGATACTCGATCATGTGCATTAAGAAAGACACTTGGGGTAAATAAGTACATTTTCTAGAATTAATATATCATTGGGTTGATGTCTCCTATATGGTTTATGAATAGAATTATATTGGAGCTCCGGTTATATATATGCTTCAAGTCACATAGTCTATTTACCTGTATGAATGATTCTCTGTCAAGATTATAAGATAACGTTTTGAGATGAGCCAAGTCCACTATAGGCGAGTAGGAGATATTAGTTTTATAGATCTAAATTGTCCATGTGGGCTTGATTAAGTCCAAGACCCTAAATATAAAATTAAATTAAAAAGAAAAGAGGAGGCAGTTTTTATTAAAAAAAAAAAATTGTTCCACCTGGAGCTGACAATTTGAGACACAACACAATTAAACAATACAAAACAGACTTAAACAGATATGGATCGTAATCGTATTAACACGATTAAGACAAGAAAAAAATCATATCATAAACGGATTTTACCTGCTTAACCTGTTAAGACACGATTAAACACGATTATGATATTTTATATATTTATAATATATTCATATATAATAAATTATGTGAAAATTAATTGTATTAGTATATTTTATATATAAATAAATACAAATAAGTATTGTATAACATTATTTTTATAATTATATTATTATTCATATATAATCGTATCTTGTGTCGTATATGTATACACATGTAGATATATTTAATTGATCGCGTCAAATAGTTTTTTGTAGTATAACGGGTATACGAGACACGATACAATTAAACGCAACACAAAATACAACGTGATACAAAATTAAATACGATTAAATACGACACAAAATAAAATAAGATACGCCACGAATTGTCAGCTCTAGCTCCACCATCAAAAAGAAAAAAAAAACATGCATCTCTCTTCCTTTTGCAATTTTTCTCTTTGAAAATTTTTCTATCAAAATTCATCCAAGGGAATTAAAGGTGTTTGTGTTATAAAATTGACTCTGATCTAGTAATATGGTCTAACTGAGACATTGAAAATACAAAGTAAGTTTCCACTTTCGAATTCTTCTTAATTACAAATCTAATAAACAGTGAGGAGATTCAAACTCAAAAAATATATATTTTTTTTCTTTCTCTCTACCAATGGAGAATGGATTGATACTATAATTCCTCTTTATTCAGTACTCATGAGATCACATGTAATAACTTAAGCATGTCTATCAACACAAACCTTAAATATATAAAAAAAAAATATTTATCCTTTATCAACCTTGCATGAAAAAAAAAAATTAAAAAAAAACAAAACAAGACACTTCAACACAAACCTCGTAATAACTCAAAGCTTTACACAACTTTATTTCCCTAAACTAATATTGTCATCATCACTATATTGAACAAATCCCAGGTAACGGTTTGATGAACTTGTAAATAAGGTTCTAAACCATGAAAGGAGTTGCAGAGAAAGTTGGAATCATAGTGAAATTATCTCCCCTGAAAATTTAAAAAAAAAAAAGAAAATAGTCAATTTATTAAAAGTTCAAGCCAGTATTACGAAAAAAAAAAATACAAACGCAAATATAAAAGCTATTTAGTCCTAAAAAAAATTACATTAGAAAAGTTATTTTTTTAGTTTAAGGAATTTAATTGGAGATTCGAATTCGAAATCTTACTGTTATAGTCATTGGGTTAGTATCATTAAGCTAAAGTTTATTAGTAGAAAAAGTTCTCTTTATATAAGATGAATCATAAATATACACTAAGACATAGTAAGAAACTAGACATAATAAGAAACTACTCCACCAATTGGATATAGCTCAATTAGTACACTTATCATGAAATAGTTATGACAAAGATAGAAGGTCATGAGTTCAATACCAACTTCTACGTCATGTAGCAAAAAATAAAGAAACTACTCACAAATCTACGAAAATTTTATTAATTAAATGAAAACTAATACTAAATATTAATAGATAATTTTATTTTTGCTTTGCCAGCAAGATAATCTTTAAATAGTGATATCAAAAGATTTGGGCAACCACCACACCACTCCACTCCCACGTTGTAGAGTACATAATATTTAACTATGAAAAGTTTCAAATTGTGACTAAAACAATAAATAATGTGAATTTTCCTCAATTATCAAGATCATTATTACAATTAAAGACTAAAAAATCAACTAAATATATGTTGCGCCTTTTGTCCCCATTTGATAGAATTGCTTTTATTTTCGCACATATTAAAAAAAAAAAGTTACTATAGTTAAAGATATATATTTTATGCAATATAATTAACGGTACATTAATTAGAAGCATCATTAAGAAATTAAGATAATAATTTATATAAATATTAATAAAAAATAAAGAATATAATAGAGAATTAACATAATTATATTTATGAAAAAGAAAGTTGGCTATCATTATGGAAATTAAGTAAACTAAAAAGTTGAGGGATGGCAGGTAAAATTCACTAAACATTGTTATGTTATTGTGCCTATTTATAAATTCTTACATGGACTGAATATACCGAGCATATATAAATTAAATAAACGAGAGAATATAATATTAATTATTTTATCTAGGTAATATTCTTTTATTAGTTTGTCTACATAAACTCAGTATATGTAAAAATTTCCACTGCTTGTTTAAAAGTTTTTATTTTCCTACATATATGTAAAGAAATAAAGATAACAAAAATAAGTGGAAAATAGAAAATGCTTCAGTATAATTAATTTGGAAATGAAAGACAACTAAAAAGAGACAAGAAGAGCAAAGTATTCCACAATTAGATAACAAATATAATAAATTGCAAAACCATAATTTTCAGTTGAAACCGCCGAAATTATGGTGACTTTATTTTATTAACTAAAATATCACGTAAAATAATTTTTAGATTTATTTTCCATAAGCAGAATTGTTATATACCTATTATCTTCCCTGTAACGACGAGTTCCAGAATTATCACGGGAACCGCCGCCGGCGACATTTCCCTTCCTCTTTACCATCCTCTCCGATTTTCCCTGCACAGCTACCGCTTTATCCTCCGATATTGATGACAGCATCGGTTTCCACTCCATCGGAGCTGACTGTGCACCTACCCGACCCCTCTTCCTCCTCTTACATCTCGGTTTTGAGATCACCATCAACGCCCGGGTCTCCTCTAAACGGCTCTCTTTTGATTCCGGAACATCGTTCCCGTCGCTGCCAGCTCCAGTAGAGCCGTAGCATGATACCAATTCCAACAAAAACCTCATTTGTGTACAAATTAATGCCCAAAAAAAAAAAACAGAGAGAGAAAAGAAAGGGAACTAAGAGAGAATTTGTGGGTTATGGGAATTGGGGCTTGCTCTGTATAATTAAATAATGTGGATGGTGGGTGAGGGAAGGTGGGTTATGGTGAAAAGGGAAATTTAAAGAGGAGAGAGGAGTAGGCGTTGGAGGCTGCCTATGGTGGGCTTTATATAGCTGAGCTGCTTGGGTTTGTGTGTGTGGCGAATTTGCTCTTTCCTCTGGGAAACAGTGACTCAATTGAAAGAAAATGACAGTTTCTAAAAATATATTTAATTTGTGAGAAATTATAAAAAAAATCAACAATTAAATGAATGTTATGTTGCTATTAGAATAATTTATAAATAATATAATAAACTATATCTATTTAAAATTTTAATTATTTGCTTAGATTAAAAAAATATTTAATAACCTTAATTATATGGAAAAGAAAGCGATATGAATTATCCTTCTACACACTTATTCAAAATTGAAAAAAATGTGTAGAATTTTGTAAAAGTTATTAATCCATATAAAGTTAATACGAGAAAAAAATAAAAAAAATAAAAATTTCATGTGATATATAAAAATAATAATTAATCAGAATTAATTTATTTGAAAAAGAGATAATTAATTTAGAATAGATTGAGTAATAATTAAGCACATTTAACTAAATTTTAGTATCCGCATATATAATTACTCCTATCATTTCAAATTAATTGATTCTTTTAAATATTATACATAGATGAAAAAATATTTAAAAAACTTAATTAAGAAAAAATAGCTAAATAGGACTAAATTACTTTTATATATATATATATATATATATATATATATATATAAGTAATTTAGTTCTATTTAGCTATTTTTTTTAATTAAGTTTTTTAAATATTTTTTTAATAATGCATATAAAGTTAATACAATAATAAAATAAAAAAGAAAAAATAGAAATTTCATTTGATATATAAAAGTAATAATTAATTAGAATTAATTTATTCGAAAAAGATACTATTAATTTAGAATGGATTAAGTAATAATTAAGCACATTTAACTAAATTTTAGTATCCGCATATATAATTACTCCCATTATTTCAAATTAATTGATTCTTTTAAATGTTATACATAGATTAAAAAAATATTTAAAAAACTTAATTAGGAAAAAATAGGACTAAATTACTCATATAAATATATATATATATATATATGTATATATATATATATATATTGGAAAGAGATATAAAATTTTACAAAACTAATTCACAAAAATAAAATGGAAAAATCATGTGGGAAAGTTAAAAAAAAAATGAAACGTAATTTTCTATTTTTACAACTTTAAGTACATAATTTTTTTATGTAAAATGAGTCACGTGGTTTACTCTGAAAGCAATTTTAAGTATACTAGATTTTCATTAACGTGTATTGCACGTAATTATTAGATATTATATTCGTCGTTAATCACTATTCGGTTTTTATATAATTTTTTTTATAAAAATTATTAAAAAATTATAACTTTTCAAATAACTTATAAAAATTGTACTCAATATTTTGAAATTTATATTATATATTATGTACACAATTTGTAATTTAGTTTAAAGTTATCATTATATAAATTCAATATATCAATGAAAATCATTGTTATTATACTTTGAATAACAATATGTTATCACTATTTTTTACTATCTTCCTAATTTTTTTATTAAATTTTTTTTTCTTTCCTATATATATATAATTATATAATTTGGACGTAATTATCCAGTCATTAATAATGATAACATAAAAATTTAATACTAAAAAATGTATAAAAAATTTTACAATTACATATATAATTATTTTAAAAAAGATATTAAATACCTAAAATCTAAGCCTAAGTCACATAACATTACAATAATTTTTGAGAATTGGATAAAATTTTAAATTGAACTAAATTCATTTGAATGTCACTATTAAAATATTAAAAAAGAATCAAAATGAATATATAATTAATGCAGTAAGAATTTATTGAATATGACAGTGATATAAAAATACTCAATATGAAAGTGATATAAAATTACTCAACCATTGATTTAATATTTTTTTTTTCAAGGAATTCAATATCAAATTTTGATATGGAATTAATATAACTCTTCAAAATAAATTTCATTTTATGCATAAATTTTCTAAGTAAAGATTAAAAAAAGTTCATGCAAGTAATTAACTTTTTTACAAGAATTAATACAATAAATAAATAAAAATGTGTAGTTTTAACAAACAATATGTATAAATATTGATAGAATCATGTATATAAACTTAGAAAATTATAATGCTTAGAAACTTGAGAACTTATAGAATTGTTGGTTCATGCATAAGCAGCTAATTCAAGAATTATTATATATTATAAGAATTGTAATCGTTATTTATTTTCTGCCCTTCTAATATTTGTTTTATTAAATTATTTTTTTCGTTCTTTTTAATATTAGTTATTTGATTTTCTTATATAAAAAATATAGTTACCTAGTTATAACAGCAATAAATTATTAAATATTATTCACTAATATATTAAATTATTAAATGATAAAATTAACTCAATTAATAGACTTTTTGATAAATTTATCTATCCCCTTATTCCTACTTATATATATAATGAAATATGATAAGATATGATACAACAACAAAAAAATAGCAATGATATTATTCAATTATATATATATATATATAATTGAACTTCTAATTAATGAATTATTAAATATTATTTACTAATAAATTAAATTATTAAGTAACAAAATTAAGTCAATTAGCTAATATAATCATGTTAGTTTTTTAGTAAATTTGTTTGTCCATGCTATTTCTACTTTTACATATACTAGTTTTTAATTTACGTGTCTTACACGTGATTATTAAATATTGAACTCGCCATTAATCACTATTTTTATATAATTTTTTTTGTTGTTTTATTTTTCATATATTATATATTAGATTCATTATTAATTTTTATTTACGTGCCTTATACGTAATTATTAGATATTAAACTTGTCATTAATCGCTATTTTTCATATATTTATTTTTTTATTATTCATATATTATATATTAGACTCGTCACTAATTTTTATTTACATATTTTGTACATAATTATTAGATATTGAATTCGTTATTAATCACAATTTTTATATAATTTTTTTAAAAAATAATTAATGACAGTATTCACACTTTTGTGACGAAACCTCCTGTCACTATAGATCGATTTTTCTTGTTATGATATGCCATCATTATTTTTTTCAACTGTCCGTTCCTAATATTTTTCATTTAATTATTTTTCTTTTTTTAATATTATTTATCTGATTTTTTAATATATAAAATATTATTACCTAGTCATAATAGAATTTAACTTCTAATTAATGCATTATTAATATACTATTTTCTAATAAATTAAATTATTAAATGATAAAATTAATTCAATTTAACTAATATAATTAGATTGACTTTTTAGTAAACTTGCATGTCCCTTCTATTTCCATTTTTATATATACTAATTTTTCATTAACGTACTTTGCACGTGATTATTAAATATTATATTCGTTATTAATTATCATTTGATTTTTAAGTTATTTTTTATTTTTTATTAATTTGTTTCATCTTATTATGATATTTTATTCATAGTAAATATTATTTATCTCAAATTCTATCAAATTACTAATTTATCCATTATTTAGAGTCATATATAAAATAGAGATAGTAAATACTTTTATAACTTTTGTAAAAATAAATTATGTGTAGTAAATTATGATGATGAATTTATAAATTTTTTTATTAGAAATTGTTTGTTTATCATTTTAAATTTAATTGTTCATCGTTATGAATTTAATTATTTATTGCTTATAGGTTTAATGTTTATATTTTAATTATATATTATTTTGAACTTGATTATTTATCGTCTTGAAAATGATTGTTTATCATTTTAAACTTGATTGTTTATTGCGTATTTATTATTTATTACACATTTTTATAACTTATAAAGTTATTTAATTATTTAATTATTTGTTAATATTTAAATTGATTGATTTAATAAATAATAAAATAAAATAATCTTATTAATAAATTATCAATACTATTCAATAAAAAATTAAATTATTCAATGATAAAATTAATTTAATTAACTAATATAATCAAATTGACGTAATTATTAGATATCGAATTTGTTTTTAATTATCATTTAGTTTTTATATAATTTTTTTATTTTTTATTAATTTGTTTTGTCTTATTATGATATTTTATTCATAATGAATTATAAATCTGCATATTTATTTTAAATTCTATTAAATTACTAATTTATCTATTATTAAGAGTCATATATAATATAGTTACAGTAAGTACTTTACAATCATTTTATTTATCTTCACCACTCTCAATTATATCTACATACGATGCACATAGTTTTTAATAATTGAATTAATTATTATTAAATAAATATTAATAATAATTAATCTGATCCGGTAAATTAATTTTATTTACTTTTAATTATCATATAATTAAATCACATTTAATTTAAATACAAATAGTTGTTAACTATATTTGACTTTTACATCATACTATATACAGGAAAAAAAACATGTCACATTATACTATATACAATTTATCTTGTCTATTATATATTTTTACTGTGCATTCTTAATATTTTTTTATTAAATTATTTTTTATTTTTTTTAATATTAGTTATATACTTTTTATATATAAAATATAGTTACTTAGTTCTAATAGAATTGAATTTTTAATTAATAAAATATTATTACTAGTTACTAATAAATTAAATTATTGAATTACAAAATTAAATATATTAACTAATACAATTAGGTTGACTGCATTGCACATAATTATTAAATATTATATTCATATTATAATTCATATAACAATTACTAATTTGTCCATTATTAATAGTTATATAAAATAGAAGTAGTAAGTATTTTACAGTCATTTTGCTAATCCCTCAAATTACTAATTTGTCTATTATTAATAGTCACATATAAAATAGAAGTAGCAAATACTTTATAGTCATTTTGTTTGCCTCCATATTCTCAATCATCCATGTGCGATACACATGATATAAATTCAATATTTCAGTGAAAACGATTATTGTTATACTTTTGAATGACAATATGTTGTTATTTTTTTTATTGCGCTTTCATAATATTTTTTTTATTAAATTAATTTTTCTTTCTTTTTAAATTTGCATGTTCACATATTCTCATTTTTATATATAGTATGATGATATGATGATTATAATTTTTTATTAACGTGTTTTACTGTGATATTATATATTGAACTCGTATTATAACTCATATGATAATTCCTAATTTGTTCATTATAAGGAATCATATATAAAATAGAAGTAGTAAGTAGTTTACGATCATTTTATCTATCTCCCCTATTTATAATCATCTATGTGTGATGCATGTAATTTTTAATAATTGGACTTATTATTATTAAATAAATAATAATAATATTGTCTAGTATATTAATTTTAGTTACTTTTAATTATCATGTAATTAAGTCATATTTAATTTAAATATTAATATTTGTTAATTATATTTTATTTTTATATTTTATATAAAAGTAAATTATATTTTACTATACATGTAAGTTTTAAAAACTTAATTTGTTATTTGTATGATTAAGAAAAATTAATTATTAAATTATATTCCTATTTTTTTTTATTATAATCTTGCATAACTTCTCATTTGAGCTTTCTCTTACTTAATTATAGACATAGACAGGACAGAGTCATGATAACATGTAAGGAAGGTCTAAAAATAATCAAAGTATAAATGATCAAATATTTATTATATATAATAAAATAAAGTTATATATATTATATGACTCTAAATATATCAAATAAATTTTAAAAACTTAATTTGTCATGTATAGGATTAAGAAAAATTAATTATTGAATTATATTCCTATTATTTTTTTATTATAATCTTGCAAAATTTATCCTTTAAACTTTTTCCTACTTCATTGTAAATATAGACAGGGGCTGATAAGATATAACAATAATTAAAATATAAATAATTAAATATTTATTATATATAATAACAATAAAGTTAGATATATTATATAATTCTAAATATATTAAATATTTATTCTTTAACGTCAGTTCTTTGGACATTAAATAAAAAATGTAATTAAATATTAGAGTTTTATTTATAATTATCACTTATTTGTAATTCACAATTAAAAATAATAATATAAATTTTAAATAATAGTATTCACAGAACTTAAAAAAATGTTGGACATTGAATTAAAAATCGGATTAAATATTAGAGTTTTATTTATAATTATCACTTATTTGTAATTAAAAATAATAAAATTAATTTTCGTTAATAGTATTTCAGGAATATAAAAAAAATTGGACATTAATATTTCTTTTATTAATTTATTTTTTTCAGTTATAATAGAATTGAACTTTTAAGTAATGAATTATTAATACTATTAACTAATAAATTCAATTAGTAAATGATAAAATTGACTTAATTAATTAATACAATCATATTAGTTTTTTGGCAAATTTAGTTTAAGAAAAAAATTTTGGACATTAAATTAAAAATTGGATTAAATGTTAGAGTTTTATTTATAATTATCACTTATTTGTAATTAAAAATAATAATATTAATTTCATTAATAGTATTTCGGGAATATAATAAAAATGTTGGATATTAATATTAATTTCATTTTTCTTTTTAATATATAAAACATAATTATCTATTTCTAATATAATTGAACTTCTAATTAATGAATTATTAATATTATTCACTAATAAATTCAATTAGTAAATGACAAAATTAACTCAATTAACTAATACAATCAAGTTGGCTTTTCGGTAATTTTGTCTATCCCCCAACTCTCACTTTTATATATAGTATGATATGATAGTATGATCAACTAATTTTAAGTTATTAGTTTTATTTGATTATTCTTAAATAATCCATTTTAAATTAATTTAATACTTATAATATTGATGGTATTTAAAAACTCAATCCAATAAATTTTTTGTTAGTTATCTGATTTCTTTATTTTATATAAAACATAGTTATCTAATTCTAAAAAAATTGAACTTATAATTACTGAATTACTAATACTATTTACTAATAAATTAAATTATTAAATAAAAAAATTAACTCAAATAACTAATACAATCAAATTGATTTTTTGGTAATTTTGCATATTCTTCCTACTCTCACTTTTATATATAATATGATATGATATTGTTAATACCGTTAAAAAGTGCTGGTGTGGCATTAAATCTCTCTACATACTTTCTCTTTCCTACATGACCATATTTTCTATATTCAACATGGTTTTTTATGAATTTAAAAATAAAAAAATAAAAAATTTCAAATCTCCTTTTCTCTTTCTACCGTAATCCCACCTTTTTGGATGAATTTCACTAACGGTACTTCAATTATATAATTCGTAACAACTCAATATCTGAAAAATTATTTGTAACACAAAAGTATTCAAATTATGTAAATCGTAACAATTCAGTATATCAAATATTATTTGTAACATAAAAGTATCTCAAATTTTATTTTGTAACACAAAAGTACCTCAACTTTTATTTTGTAACTAAATAGTGCTTTCGTCTTTAATTGTTAATCTCCATATCATAAATGTTATATGAAATATCCATATAAGATAAATTTTAATAAAAATAAAAATAGTTATAATATTCACATAAGATAAATTAGATAAATTTTAATAAAAATAAAATTAGTTATAATATTCACATAAGATAAATTTCAATTTTGCTAACTAAGTATTATAACTAATTTTGTTTTTATTAAAATTTATATAAAATATTTTATGTTTACTTTTGTTAAAGAAACTAATAGTTGTTTAAAAATACCGTTGAATTTTCAAAAAGCAGATTTTAAATTTTTTTATTTAATTGAATAATTTTTTAATTTTTTATGAATTATTTTTTTTTTCAAATCTCCTTCTGAAAAAAAAATATTTATTTATCTATATCTACCAAAAACAATTTTCAAAACTCAAAAAAATTAAAAATACAATTTTTTTTTTTCAAAAAGCATTTTTCCAAACACAATATTAAACGAGTCATAATAGCTGAAGACAAAAGTACTATTTAGTTACAAAATAAAAGTTGAAGTATTTTTGTATTACAAATAATTTTTGAAGTACTGACTTGTTATAATTTATATAATTAAAATATTTTTGTATTACAAATAATTTTTGAAGTACATAGTTACTGTAATTTACATAATTGCCAAATTCACCCCACCTTTTTGCACAAAAAAATCTCAAGTCCTCTCTACATTATCCCTTCATTTTTCCTCCATTTTCTTCCTATTCAGTTTCTTTATCATCATTAATTTCCATCTCTGCAACTCCATAAACCTTAACAAATCAAGCAGATTCAACCAACCTTGCCATTGTGAATGAGTTTTGGGATTTTCTCGGTTATCTTTATAGTTATAGTGGCTACTTCCTCGCTTATTTTTATATTTATAATTAGATGTTTTTTTCTTCAATTATTAAATAGTAAGGTGAATGGATTTTGCGATTTTGTGTGCAGAGAAAGTGTAGATGAATGGGTTTTGCGATTTTGTTATGGGGGCTTGGGAAA
>CATIWF010093101.1:0-20674 GCA_949630135.1 Balakata baccata | reverse complement strand
GGACTAAGAGGAATTCAAAAAAGCACATGAAGATAAATCATTTAAGGTATGATTTATTTAATCTCATTTGATTGTTTTATTCATACTACCGCATTTTATTATGTCTTATGCAATTTGATGATACTGATGTCTTTATATTTTATGTGTTTCTTAATAGCAAAAACGAGTCACGGAAAAAGCCAAATAAGAAAAGGATGTTCATCCTTATTATTTGGGTTGAAAGGGCTATGCTGGTAAGAGGCCGAGATGGATTGTTGAAGACCCCGTTCCTTCTTTTTCCTCCATGCACTCTAATGCTATCTCATTATATGATCGGAGTCTTGACTGGATACGAGCAAGAAAAAAAAAATAGATCAGGGAAATTATGTGATTCTAGTCGAAAAGACGAGAGAGGTGGCTCAAAAAATAGTATGTATAAATTGTTAAGCAAATCTAAATATAAAACACTTTCATTTAGCTAAGATTAGATTTGATCATTTATTATTTTTTATAGGAGTCATTACGAGAGGAGGTAAATCAGGGAGTGTGGGTACCAGAGGGGTAGGATGATATATTGACTCATGCACTTGGGAAGCCCGAACATTCTGGCTCTATTCGTGGTGTAGGTAGTGGGGCCACTTTATCCAGTGTTTTTGGTAAACAAATTAGGAATAAAAAATCTACCTCCATCTCAGAGGAAGAAATGGTGGTATTGAGAGAGAACATAGCTTCTCAAGTAAGTTCGCAACTACGGGGCCGAATTTGCTCAGTAGATGGCCGAATTTAAAGCCATGGTGATGATGCAGTATGAGACTACCAGCAAGTCCTCTAACTTTGTACATGAGGTGGAGGTAGAGGTGGGTCCCTCACCAGGTATCCATATTCATAGCAGCTGCCACTCTATTAACCTATCATTTCCTAGGGGAGATACACATGTAAAAGTTATGAATTTTATTCATGTCTACTTGCATGCAAATTCAATTTCCATTTACACATACTCATATTTACACTTAGTTTATGACTTAATAGTACACAATGTTGGGTTTGGATGATTATACAGATAGCAGGCCCGTGCCACCTTGCAGTTGATCGTGATGGACAGACAATCATAGTGGCGAAGGGCACGATTCATTCAAACATTCTAGGTGCATTGATACACGACGTTTCGATGGCCCCAAATAACTTGAGAGTGTTTATGGATCTCCCTTTTAATGAGTATGAATTCGAACCACTTCCTGTGTCTACAAGCCAGTTCGAAATTGTTGGTCATGCACATGGTAGTTTTGTTCAATGGCCACGACATCTCGTCATCCATGGGGAGGTATGCATTAATACTTTTATATCTCACTCCCTAATTCTTTAATAAATAGTATTATCAATTTATTTTACTTACTCCATAGTACAATGTAATAATATGCTATTAATTGATAGACAAATATAATTCAACCTTCAAAGAAAGCACAATTTCACCATGGTAGCGGTTTTACCAAAGAATCAACTATGAAGCCATTGGTTGAATCAATAATTTTATCAAACTTGACTGGCCTCATGCTCAACTTGTATGACTTCGTTTCTGACCTAGATGAGGGGTACATGTTTCAAATTGCTCTTCCTTAAGGGTTATTTTGTTATCCACAAGACACGGACAATGAAGTTTTTATCGGTTGAGAAGACATCTCTCAACTCCTCTCCATGCAATGACTCGATATCTTGGTTATCAAAAATTTTATCCTGTAAGTGATTATGGTAATATATAGATAAAAATAGTAAATATTGAACTGCTATATTGTAATGTAGTTTCAACTTATGTTAGTTTTGTGCTTCATACATATAGATACCTTTATAGAGTCTACAGCCAATCATCTGCACTGATTGGTTTTCTTTGTCCAAGTTATTTAAATAGGATATGTACAAAGGATAAGAAATCAGTGCAGAATTATATGGTAGAAGCTTTGCAGGAACATATAGATAAGAATTTCATTTTATTGCCATATATTCAAAAGTAAGATCAATTTTGGCATTAAAATATTTTCATTATATTTTAACATGACATTTTTATTAATTTTATATTATTTTGTATATCTATAGTCAACACTGGATGTTTATTGTTATTAACTATGCACGGAGTGAGATATACTTTATGGACCATCTCAACAACTCTAGTAGACAATTACTCATTAAAAAACCTATTAATATGTAAGTTATTATACTTGCACTCATATCTTGTTCTAAATTTTATTTCATATTTACTGCATGTTTCAATATATAAACTTATCTTTTAGGATATATAGATTATACCAATACACTGCTTGAAGAGGCACCTCGAACTCCTTATATTAGAATTTCATCAACATAAGAATTTTATCATTTTTATATATGCTAGTTACATTTGAATTTCATCTTTCACTTTATACTCATACCAACTTTTGTAATTATTGTTCTTTTGTATTTTTGTAAGTGCCCGAAGCAATCTGGAAGTGTTGAATGTGGTTACTTTATACTCAGATATATGTATGATATAATAACCCACCATAGCATAAATATTCAATTGCTCCCAGTAATATTATTTCTAACACTTATATGCAATTTATTATACTTTACACTCATATCAATATTATAATTCTTTTAATGTTTTCTATTTTGTGTTTCATTTGTTTTGTAGACAACTTTTAAGAAAGAACCATATACTAAGGCATAAATTGATGAAGTTTGGTAGATATAGTGCGACTTTTTTGCTAGTGAATGCATATAAATTTAATTCAAATTTTACTTTTTTAAGTGTTTCAAGATTGGGAACATTGTATTACAACTTTTTTATAAATTTAATTGTTTCATTATGTTTATGCACAATGAGTACTATTTGTGACATTAAATTTGAGTTGATATTGATTAATATTTGTTAGCCTTGTAGGCTTGAAGTTGTAGTTGTAATAACTGAATTTAGAATGCTTGATTAATGAACTGAGTATAATTTACATGTTTGAAAGCCTATAATAGCTTTAGTTATAAATTGAATTTAGATGTAGTTATAGTAGTTGAAGTTTAATTTAGATATTTGATATTGTAAACTGCTGCTGGTTGAAATTACATGTATTTGACATTTCCAAAAAATTTATAAATATTAAAAAAAAAAACAAAACCAAATAAGTCTGTTATGTCATAAAACAGACTTATAAGATTTAGATTAGATATGTCTATTTTTACTTAACATAGACATATATGAGCATAATCAAATAAGTTTGGTTTTTCTAAAACAGACATATCTGATTGTGCTAAGATATGTCTGTTTTTTTACTAAAAACAGACATATCTGATCTACTCAGATGCGTTTGTTTTTTTTTAAAAAACAGACGCATTTGGGTAAGTCAGATGCGACTATTTTTTATAAAACAGATTTATCTGACTTTATTTGATATGACTGTTTTTAACAGTCGTATAAGATCCACTTATCAGATACGTCTCCTTTTTACATGTTTGTTATTAAACAGACGCATTTAAGCCAAAAAAACAGTCACAAAAGACCATTTTCTATACTAGTGAGATTAGATCTATAAGGATGCTAGTTCGATTTTTAGTAGGTGGTTCCTAATCTCTCTTCACTCCCCATTCTGAAAAAACCAAATGAGGAAGCCATTAAAGCCTTGGTACAGAACCACAAGCACTTGTCTCTTTTTTTGAAGATGTTGACTCTGGCTTTCACAACCACATTTTTTACCTGGTTGGCAGATTTCTTTAAGGAGTTGCTAGCTTCCCGTGCCCCTAGAATCTCTTCAAGTACTTTCGTCACCTTTCTTTCATTTTCATTTCTATATGTTTAAACTTGTCTAATCCATGCTTTCTGCAAGTCCAGTATTTTTTTCTCTTAATCAGCCTCTTAAGAAGGCCAAGATTGAGAAAGCCTCTGTTAGTGCTCCTCCCACCATGAGGTCTGCTAAAGCCCCAATAAAGAAAGGGAAACCTACATCCAAGCATTCTTCTTAAAGGCTTGGTATGAAGAGCATCTTCACTAATACCAGAGAGAACCCTATAGATGTTATAGACCTAATAGAAGAGTGTAAAGAGACAAAGACTTCTTCAGGGGAATTCGAGAGTAAGGATAAGTCTAGTGAAGATGCTAGTAAGAACCCCTATAATGAAGAAACATCACAACTTGCTTTGGTTATAGTTGAAAAAATGGATGTTAAAGAACAATAAGGTGTTTTCAGTGACATTCCTAGCCATGATCTGACTCATGTTTACACTACTCCTCCATTTTCACCCTCAGGCCAACCATTCTCATAGGTATTCCTTTAAAGTCATCCATTTTCTCTTATGGTATACATGTTTCTTTACACATTGCATTTGGTATTATTTGCAGCCCTCCCCTAGGAGCACTTTCATTATAGAAGATGAGTCTGAAGAGGATATAGAGGAACTTTCTTTGCTAAAGTAGGATCCCCAATCTCAAGATGCCTTCCAGATCCCTCCGCCTTTAATGGCAGAAATAAACACAGCCAAGTCCACCATTACTTTTTCCTTGAGTTTTGATATATTCTCACTGAACTCCTCATAGCAAGATGCTTTCATTATGGCCTTCACCATTCTTAAGTCCGTTGTGGCTCATAGCTCCTCCAAATCCGATTTCATTGTTAGGGTATATTATAGAGTTGTTGCTACTTCCAGTTCGCTGGAGCAGACATCCACCCTTTCTTTAGACCTTTCCTCAAAACTAGGAGCACTTTAGGGTTGCAAGGCAAAGTTGGAAAGCTCTTTGGCCTTAAAGGCCGATTGCTCTGTACAACTGAAGGACTTAGGAACAACCTATGATGTCAAAAAGAGAAAGATAATAGCAATTTTGGCTCAAGTGGAGGAGGAGAAAGCTGTTATGCAACAGCTCATGGAACAAGGAGAAGATATCAAGGCCAAATATTTGTCAGTTTAAAAGAAAGTGGCTTCTCTGAAGACTGATATGAAATCACAATGCCAGGTGGCTGAAGAGTGGACTTCCCAGCTCTAGCAGTGCCAAGCCACTCAATAGAGTATCTAGGAGTATTGGATAGAGCTTAGGTCTTATGATTTTTCTAGCCATTAGACTTTGATACTCATGACTTTGTAAACCCAGTATTAATATCAAGATTCTAGACAAATACTTATTCCTACTTTATCTTCGTGTTTCTTTTGTTTAATTACTACTTGATGCCGATAATGAGCATTTTTTGCCTTGAGGCTGTTTTGCTCCTTTGAGTATGACTGTGATTGTGGCTCAAAAGGAGTGAACCTTTGTGTTTGATTTGATGATGAAAACACCGATCATTTGCATACAGAAACCCTACAACCATTCATTTGCATTGATGAGAAAGGTGGCAAGTGAACTGACCTATTGATATGATTGCTTGATAATGAATGAATGAACTAGTGGACTCATTGAACAATTGCACAAATGCACCACAGCCATTTATTACATTTAGAGATCAAGATGGCACTAGGCCAACCTTTGGGTATGCTATGTGCTAGATTTTTTTAGGGCATCTATAAACTGAATTAGAAAAAAGAGTTGCCCTAAGGCCTTCTACTTTATTGATTGGATTTTATATGTACAAGAGAACTAGACAATTTTTATAACATAGTGGCCCTTAGACCTACTAGTACAGCCTAAACAACCTAGCCTATCTTTAATGATCTAATGAGTTATTAGGGAGGCCATTTGAGTTGGCCTATTTTCTGTTTCTCCAGCCACTATTGAGTCTATCATTTCCTACATGGTTGGGAAGTATCTCTTTAAATATTTTTCGTCGATTTATCTTTTGTGAGGTTCTCCTTGTAGACTAGATAGCCGGTAGACATTTCCGGTAAGTACTTGATGAATTTTGAATGGACCTTCCCAATTAGGTAACCATTTACTAAATTCTCTGTCTTTTGTGCTAATAGGTAAGATCACCTTCCAACCATGTCCCTGACTTCAAACTTTCTCTTCTTGACTCTCTTGTTGTAGGCTTTAGCCACTTTCCTCTTCTACACTGGCATATTGTTTTATGCTTGAATTCTCCCTTCATCAGAAAGCTATAATTCCATCATCATGGCATAAGTGTATTCATCAGGAGTAAGATCATTCTATCTGACCACTCTCAACGATGGAACCACTACCTCCATAGCAATCACTACATCATAGCCAAAAGTTAGTGAAAATGGACTTACACTAGTTGAGCTTCTCTTTGATGTTCTGTAAGCTCATAAGGTCTTAGATAAGATCTAGTGCTAGTCTCTAGGGTTATCTTCTAGCATTTTTCTTAGGATCGCAATAAGCACCTTGTTAGAAGCTTATGCCTGTCCATTTGCTTGAGCATAGAATGGGTCCTTCATCTCCTCACCAGTGAACATAGTTCCTTAATCTATAGTGATTGTCTAAGGAATGCCAATTCTATGGATGATATTCTCTTTTATAAACTGAATGACGTCTTTTTGTTCTGTTTTCTTCAAAGGAACAGCCTCCACCTATTTAGTGAAGTAATTTGTAGCCATTAGGATAAAACTATGGCCTTTGGATGATGCAGGGTGAATCTTGCCTATCAAGTTCATGGTCTAACCTCGAAATAGCCATGGCTTCACAGTTGAGTGCAGTTCGGTTGTTAGAATTCTCTGGATACTCCCATACTTCTGACACTACCGGCATCCTTTGGAATAGGTGATGTAGTCTTTCAGGATAGTCGGCCAGTAATAGCCATGTTTCCTAATTAACTACTCATTTTGACTCCTACTTGATATGCACTGCATATTCCTTCGTGAACTTACTTCATAACCTCCATGGCAATAGGAAATGACAGACACCTAATTAGTAGACCGTCAAGTCCTTTTCTGTATAGATCATCCCCTATTAGGACAAAACTCTATGCTTGAACTTTAATTCTATAAGGGACTCTCTTGCTAGGATCTTCCAAATATCTTTTTATTTTTGCTCTTAAATCACCAACAGTGTTAGTGTCTATGTTAAACACCTCCAAATTAATTCCTCTCTCTCCTATTGAAGGATGGAATCTTTTCTCTATGATAATGAACTTTTGTTTCATCCCTTTTTCCATTTTTATCCTTGAGGCAATCTGAGCCAATTCATCAGTTTCCCAGTTCAAATCTCTAGGAATATGTTCAAATTCAGCAATATGAAAAGAATTAAGTAACTGGGTAGCAGTAGCGAAATAAGGAATTAATATGAAGCTATTGCATTTATACTCTCCTATTATCTGCCTGAGGACCAATTGAGAGTCTTTAATTACTTTCACACTTTCCATCCTAAGCTCTAGCAAAATTTCCTGCCCAATAATTAAGGCTTCATATTCTACTTGGTTATTGGTGCATTTAAAGGCTAAGTTGAAGGAAAGAATAGTCTTGGCTCATTTTGGGGAAGTGATGACTATTCCTGCACCAACTAATGCATCTGTACTGGAGCCGTCGAACTTTAATATCCAAGGCTAAGCCTCAATCACTAGAATCTCCAGTGGTGTCTCTTTCCCTATTTGAATCTCTAGAGAAGGACGATCCACCAAAAAATCTGCTAGCGCCTGCCTTTTAACAGATTTTTGAGAGAAATAGATTAGTGAAAATTTAAACAAGGCTAGGGACTACTTACCAATCCTCCCTATGATCAATGGTTTGTTTAGCATATACTTCATCAAGTCAGTTTGAAATACCACATACACTTTGGATTTGATGAGATAGAGTCGTAGTTTAGTGCATGCAAAGTATAAAGCTAAACAGAGCTTTTCAATTGGTGAATATCTGGTCTCTAGTGCATTCGTCATTCTGCTCAAGTAATAGACAGCCTGCTCCTAGCCTTTATTGTTGTTTTGAGTTAGCAAGCATCCAATGGACTCATTGGCGGCTGACAAGTACAATTTGATTGGATGACTAGGTATGGGTGGCATGAGCACTAGAGGATTAGAGAGATATTTCTTTATTCTGTCAAAAGCCACCTAGTGCTGATCTTCCTACATGAATTCTTCCTCATTCTTCAAGTAGTTCTGCCTTGTCCTCTAGAAGCTTTTCCTCAAATGCTCAGCATGTTTATGGGCAAGCTTGGACTTCACTAATATGTCATTGATGTAGAGATATGGTGTCCCAACATGTCATGGAATATGGCATTCATTGCTCTCTGGTTGGTAGCACCAGTATTCTTCAAACCAAAAAGCATGACTAGCCATTCAAATGTCCCAATGGAACCAGGGCACTTGTAAGCGGTCTTAGGGACATCTTCCTCAGCTATCGGGATCTCATTGTAACTAAAGTAGCCATCTATGAAGGACAACATCTCATTTCTTACAGCTGCATGAATTAGCATATTCACGATAGGCATCACATATATATCCTTAGGAGTAGCTGCATTCAAATCGCTGAAATCCATATAGACACGCAATTTTCCAGTTTTCTTAACTATAGGAACTACATTAGCCAGCCATTGTACATACCTTATCGGTTTGATGAATTTGGCTTTTAGAAGTTTTTCTATCTCCTATTTTACTTTCAGTTCCACCTCTTTAGACATTCTTCTTACTGGTTATTGATATGGGTGGAATTCTAGTTTGATAGGTAGCTGGTGTTCAACAAGATTTCAGCTAAGTCTTGGCATCTCCTCATAGCTCTAGGCAAAACAATATTTATATTCCTGTAAAACCTTTATTATTTCTTTCTTTAGACCTGGAGATAGTAAAGAACTTATGTAAGTAACCCTCGGCTTTTCGCTAGTGCTGAGATTTATTTCTTCTAGTGGGTCATGGACTTGTGGTCAATTGTCCTCAAATTTTGGGGGAGCTGGATCAAGCTCGTGAATCTGAATTTCTTCTTGCTCCTCTTCTAGATCCTCCTCAAATATTACCTCCGCTCCA
Organism: Balakata baccata; assembly: GCA_949630135.1. Classification (NCBI taxonomy): domain Eukaryota; kingdom Viridiplantae; phylum Streptophyta; class Magnoliopsida; order Malpighiales; family Euphorbiaceae; genus Balakata; species Balakata baccata. The sequence goes on along the minus strand of CATIWF010093101.1, from coordinate 11,843 downwards.
CCAACGTCATATAATTCTTCACTCTCTACTCTATCTACTAGTTGTTGCACTTATATCTTGAATACTGGGGCTGTCGCCAACACCTTTCAGCTATATTTAATCATTGATCTCCTTAATGATTGGCTCTCTAATCGGCCTAAGAGGCACAATGGTGGTTTCTGGAAATTTGTCAGATTTAGCTCCTCCTTCCATATACATGGCTTTTGGTGAGCCATTCCTCCTCTTTCCTCTAAACCTGATGGGTCCATACTGATCATCATAATATACTGCTTCAATGGAGCTTGATGAAGCAATAAAGGGCTGCTTATCTGCCCATACAATCTCCACATGATTTCCTTTCCAAAACATCAGAAATTAGTGAAGCGAGGATGGAATGCACCAATTGGTGTGAATCCAATTCCTCCTAAGCAAAACATTATAACTAGCAGTAGAATCAATAATAAAGAAAGCATAAAGAGATGTCTTACTACCAGTAGTAATGTCTATAGGTAGTACCCCAAGTGATTTAGTTACCTCACTATTGCAGGTTGATATCACCACCTCAGTGTTGACAAGATCATCAATGGTCCTCCTTATGGCTCTTAGTGTTCTCAAGGGCATCACGTTGACAACTGACCCATTATCCACCATTTTGGCCTGCCATTAAGGTGGGCTTTCCCATACAATGGTCTTATGTGCTTAGTCATCTCTAGTGAAGGTTTCTCTAGGATCACCCTTTGAGGACAGTCATTCTCGGTTGTCTGGATAGTAATCTCCACAGTTCTTTATGCTGGTGAACTGTTGCTCACTGCTTTTTCTTTCTTGGTGCCACCTTCCTCTTTTGGCTTAAATATATCTGGAAGTCTTAGTGAAGCGACATTACAATGGAGAGGATAGGGACCTTACCTACCCAAATGGTTTTTTGCTTAGGCTCTGGCTCTTTTGAACTTCTCACTGATTCTGTATCCTCTGTAGATTTCCTCCTAAACTTGGTTTTTTCAATTTCTGTTCTTAGCACTTCTGAACCCTCTTCAAGTTCTTCTTTGGTGAAATCTGTCTTCTTATTAATTTTTGCCTCAACAATGGCAATTTTCACTCTTTTCTCAATTGCTTTCTGCCTCTATAGCCTTCTTTTTTGAGTTCTTGTTAGTGCTTTGGGGAATTTTCTATGTTGAATTCTATGCCATTGATCGCCAGCTGATACTGAGGGTGGCACTACAAACCATTCTCTAGTGAACATTTTTTCTTCTCTAGTTGATTACTTCCTAGAGTCCTGATACTCTCTAGGTATATGTTGTCTTTCTTTCATTTATGAATGTCTTTTTCTCACAGTGTCTCTTTCAGGAACTAGCCCACCTGCCTGATTCCTTCTCTAGTGGTTTGAAGAGTATCTACTCCTTAGTTCAGTTCTTCCTAGGGCCGACCTTAGGTAGGCCCGATCCTTACCTTAATTCATTTGCATCCTTAAATTTTCCTACAAAAGAAGTATCAAAATCTTATGAATTTTAGAACTGGGTGCCAACATTTCATTTTCCCTTCTTCTCTTAGCATCCAGAAAGAACATTAGGTCAAATGCTGCTATGTTCACTGAAGCCACAGGTGGGAATGGGTCTTCATCAACTCCCATAGCCTTTTTCTTCTTAGGGAATTTAAGTATTCCCTTATTTATCCTATCCTATGTCACGTTTTTTAAACCCCAATAAGCAATAGTGTTGTGATTCCAAGAATCATGGTATTTACAGTATGTTTTGCCTCTTAACTCCTCTTTAGATGGTGCTTGGTATTCTGGAGGGAAAGTGATGAATTTCTCTTTGACTAAAAAATCAAAGATCTCCTCAGTCTTAGAGACTTCAAATGTGTACTAGGGTTGGTTATTTGAAGGTTGGTTCTTCTTCCATAAGTCTAGAGTTTTCTTTATCAACACAAGACACATATAGGAACCAGTGTTAATTAAATAAGCTATATCAACCTCAGGTATTACCTCTTGGTAATATGTCCCTAGGGCTGTCTTCCTACTGTGGTTTTCCTCTCTAAAGACTTCTTCATATTCAGAGACCTTGGCAGCCATCTCATAAAAGTCCCTGAACTCCATCACCCAGAACTTCTTTCCTCAACTCTATGTCAAGGCCTCTTCGGGCCATTTTCACATATTCTATCTCGGCCAAGTGGATCTTGCATTAATTCCTCATCTTATCAAACCTTGAAATTAAAAGGTCTACTGTCTCTCCATTTCTTTGAGTTACTCTAAAGAGTTCTGTAATGCAAACCTCTGATTCAGTTTTGTAGAATTGTGTGTGAAATTGTCTCTCTATCTCTTGCCATGTTAGTCTAGAATTCCTAGGGAGAGTAGCATACTAAGTAAACGTCGTACTAGTTAAAGGAGTTAGGAAACAACCTAAGTTTATAGCATGCAAAATTCTCATAGTTAGCTAACTCTCCACACTGTACAGTGAACCTAGCAATGTGTTCCAGTGTAGACTGCCCATCCTCCCCAGAGAAAAGTGTGAAGTCTGGTATTCTGTATTCCCTTGGGTAAGGATTCTTCCTATCAATCATGTTTGGATAGGGTTTGTGAAAATCAGGACGGCCTACTGTCTCTAAATCCACTAGTGCTGGCACTGGAACTGTTGGTGCATGTGATAGTGCATAGGCCTACATGAAAGTCAAAGATGGATTTTCCCTATTCATACTTGACCCGTAGGGCACATAGGAGCTGCCCCCCTAGCCTCCAACATTGGGCATTGATTCTCCATAGATTCCAAGCTAATTTGTAGATTTGGTGTGGGCAAAAAACCTTTGAGCAGTAGCTCTAGCATTGGTGCGAATTCCGGCCCCATAGCTTAGAGTCCTTTCTTCCCTCAAGTGAGAAGGAGTGTACTTTGCCTCATTCTAAACTGGTCGGTGGTATAAGTCACTTGCCTCCCAGTTGTTATTTTCAGAGCATTGCCCCCTGAGCTCACCAATTGGTAGTTTAGGCGCCACCACTCGTTGCTTTGGCTCTCCTTTCCCCTATGAGACAGAATGTTGAGTCATCTCTTCAACAATGACCCTGGTCTGGCTCTTTATTTGTTCAATCATCGACTTTAAATGTTCGGTTATACTAGCTTTGAACCTTTGAACCATTTCCTCTACCAAAGACTTGAACACATCAGACAAGTTAGAACTGTTAGTTGGTAAGCTATTACCTGGTCCAGATGGACTCTTATTTCTTTACTCTTCCTCTCCAGCCTAGTGAGAAAGTGTTAAATTTTCAATTTGTTCCAGAATAAGCGGAACTCTTCCTTCCTGCCCTCCTGTTGGAGCAATAGATTCTAAACCCTGAGACTTTTTGGATTTTTTACTTCTAGTTTCCATAAGCGGTAGCGATCAAACGGGTCCCACTGAGTGTGCCAATTTTATGTTCATAGCAAATCTCAGTAGATATCCCACCGAGCATGCCAATTTTATGTTTGCTGCAAAAAAAAAGAAAAAGGTGAGAGAGTGCATAATACAAGTGTGCTAGGAAATTAAAGTGTTTCCAAACTAAAATTAAATTTGCACCTTGACTTTCAATCAAATGATTGTAGATCTCTAGGTTTCCTTGACAGTTTGCCTAAATTTGATCGTTAGAAACTAATGATAGTGAATTATGAAAAAGTTAACAGTAATGAAACTTGAGCTAATGAGTAATAAGGAACTAGAGAAAAGAAATTTTGAAATAAAAACAAATGTTGAAGAAAATAGCTTTACTGATTAAATTGAAAAATATTAAGCTATAATGAGTTGAATTAAAGCTAAAAACAACTGAAGCTAAAATTGAAATGAAACTGATGCCAATTGAAATTTGCTGAGATTTGAGTTGATTTGTCTGTGTTGATGATTGTTGATTGTTTCTTGTTATTCTGTAGGTACTCTTCTTTTATAGCTTAAGGTCTAAATAATTGCTTGCCCCACTCCTGCACTTTCTCTAAATGTCTCGGCATGTAACCATTATTCCCACGTTTCTCTCCACCGTTTGCTATTCTACTCCAACTGATTAGGTAGTGCTTCTCATTTACAGAGATTATATTTTTGACTGTTCTTAATCATCTGAAACTTTTCTTCATGGATATGGGTCTCAAAAATTTTATGGGACTTGAGCTTTAATGGGATTAGGCCTCAATCCAATGTGCCTACAAAAATTTGGTGTAAATAGTAGCAAATTTTGTATATTCAATTCTATAAAAATTTGAATTTAATTATATATACTTTATGTTATAAAAAATTTTATCTCGTGTGAACTGGATCTTATTCATAACAAAACACTAAAAATTTTAAAATATGGCGTGATAGACTGATGTGAATAAAATGCTACATACAATAACTTTACCCAAAACGATGTTGTTTCTAGCTTGTTAAAATATTCCCAACCTAAGTTAAACTAATCGCAAATCTAAATCCAAAACTTCCTAAACCAAGAATGCTTCTATAAAAAGCCAAGTAAACCTACTTGATAGACGAATCTCAAAATTTGATATTAACCCAAAATATTCCACATCTCATTTCAATCACTATTCTTTAGTTTCCTTGACAAGCAACCAGCCTAACAGTTAATAAACATAAAAAAAACTTTTATGAATGGGAGACCTAGATCATAAGAGCACAAAACTGTGACAAGAATATCCAAATATCCAAAAATAACAGCTAGAAATAAAAAAGCAGAAAAAATTAAAAAACACACAAAACCTTCAAAATACTCTGAGTACCCATATAAAAAAAACCAACAAAAGCGAAAAGATGCAGCATCTTTAAAACCAACTAGAAGTCCAACTCACAAAATCCAAAATAACATAGGCAAAAGAAACAAGAAAACATAGACCTCTCCTAGCTAGCAATAATCCAAATTTGGGCCTTAATAACCTTGCCTTAGTGTAACTCACCTCGAAACTGCAACAAAAATATTCCTATCAATACATTATGTCCTTCACATATACACCCGCTCAAAGATTCCTTGGCAAATTACAGATTTGGGAAAAGCGAACAGCTTGGGTACTCCTTCGTAAATCGCAATTGCCACATTTGTCCTTTGAAACAGCCACCGTCAAATGTCTCAACAGCCACCATTCTGCATTCGCAACAGCACTGTTTATTGAAGCATGATTACTGTCAACGGAAATTGGGAAAAGGAAAATGGCACTTTGGGAGAATAACAAGGAGAATCACAGTGAAAATCGAATAATAACGGGTGAATTTTACCCACGGTTCTCCAATTATATAACTCGTAACAACTCGGTACCTGGAAGATTATTTATAACACAAAGGTACCTTAATTATCTAACTCGTAACAACTTGATACCTAAAAAATTATTTGTAACACAAAGGTACCCCAATTATGTAAATTGTAATAATTCAGTACTCTAAACGGCGTTGTTTTGGGTAAAGCTATCTTATGGCATTTTACTTTCATCAACTAGCTACATCATTTTTTGATATTTTTAATGTTTTGCCATGTTATCGCCACGTAGATCTGGAGTAAGATTCAATTTACCCAAGATAAAATTTATTACATAACGTAAAGTATATATAATTAAATTCAAATTTTTATAAAATTGGATATAATTATAATAAAGTGAAAAATTCAATACTTTTTCTTTACGTGGTTTAGCCTTTTTTATACATCATACTCTTTAACTCTTATTTTCATCTAAACAAATTCATAAAATACAAAACCAAAATATATTTTTTTTTCCCAAATTAGAAGTCTCAGATTTTTCTTGTTAAAAAAAAATCAGATTTTTATTATATCATATCCAGAATTATTGATGTAACTTAAACCCGTTTTGGTAAAAAAAAATTAATATTAAAATTTGATTCTGAATATTTTTCTCAGTTCATAGAATTTTTTAAAAAAATGATGTACAGCACTGTTAGGCAACACGAATGGCTCAGGGCCTACGTGTTGCAGGTGTTCGAATCGGTTCATTAATCCTTATATGGTCCACTCTAAAAAAAAAAAAAAGGGTGACATTCTAACATGAAAATACTACCGATACTTTTTTATATATTTTCTATCGTACATTTAAAATTTTATTTTTGTAAAGCATTAGCTTTTATTATAAAAATAATGATATTTTATAAGTAAAAAGATGTATGTCATTTTTACATCGAAAGTATATGGTAAAAAGTAGGAATAATTGTATAAATAGTATCAAATTTTGTCACTTTATTACAATTTAGTAACAAATCTTTTAATTGTTGCAATTTGATATCAAAATTTTTGATAATGTTGCAATTTGGTATCCAAGTCAAAATTCCAGTCAAACAAGATGATGTGTCAGTTTATTGACATGCTATGTCAGCTGGTCAATATGATACGTCAACTTTTTTGACTTGAATTTTGACTTGGATATCAAATTGCAACATTTATAAAAATTTTGGTATCAAATTGTAACAAATTTGGCATCATTTATACAATTAGCCAGTAAAAAGTATATAAAGAAATGTTGATAGCATTTTTCTTCTAACAGCAACATTCTCCTCCGCAATTGCCATAAATAAAAAAAAAAAAGGAGAAGAAGAAGAGGTTGCATTTACAATATCTAAGACATCAGCTCTGTCTGACTCTCAGCGTCAGATATATCAATATCAGTGTCCCCAAACTTGACCTGGATTCAAAATAGAAAGATAGTAAGCCAATGGCAGTAGCCGAAACAAAAATTTCACACCTGTTTTCGATAAAAGTTTTCTTCTTGGTGCGGGAACCATGTTTTAATCTCTTATAGGTAGGCTTTTTCTAACCCTTCTATCCTATGTTCAAATCTCAGCAACCATACTTGGGAGAGACAATTGTAAGATCCAGTATTGGGCTGCAACTTGTGAGATAGATGGCTTAGATAGACTGGTGAAGCACACATTTGCTTCAACCATGGCATATGGAATTGGGGAAGTTCCAAGTGATTCATTTTTGCAAGCTAGCCTACTCAGATGTAGCAAACTTGTTTTCAGACAGAATGTAAAATAGCCTGTGATGAACTTGGTGTTGGACACAGCTCATAGAAGTATTGGTGATGGATATGCGCAAAACTCAGTGTCCTTATCACCAAATGTTGTTTGATTCCTAATGCTACTTTGGAAAGTAGTATATAAATCATGCAAATAGTTATACATATATCATGGTGTTGCTACTCATGCAAATAGCTATACATAAATCTCCCTGTTTTCATGAATATATAGTTATCAACTGAATCCCTCTTAAACAACAGAGACAATTGCAAGATATGAGCAGTCGGTCAATTATCAAAGCTAAAAGTGCGCATGCTCATCGCCAACGTTGCAGCATTCACTTGTGAGTAGGCATAGAGAGCCTAGTCAAATAAATGAAGCATCAAACTGGATCCCAAACAATAATAATGGGAAACTTTATGCTAGAACCAAGATAAAAGGCAAATAGCCGTCTCTAATTTTTTATTATTTTATTTTTTACTTTTTTGTGAAGTGAAGCAAAAAAACTTACAAGATTGAGAACAGAAGAACAACTGTTCTTGAATCAAATGACGCCGCACGTTTGTACTTTCTCCACTTGTTATTTGGTCTATCATAAACCTTCTCCTTGAATGACTTCTCTGTTAAATAAAAATATAAAATGTCTATCATTTCAGTAGTGGTAACCTCTATGCACTATACTTGGTACAAAAGGAAATGCAATAAAATATGTAGGGAACAACAAAACTTTGCAATATAACGTCCTTGATATCAGTTATTGCAAGTAGTGAGAGAAATTGTTAGTATACTGGTGACAACTTAGTGTAGAGATTCACATAAATAAAATGATGCTTAAATAGCAAATGCTCCATAAAAAAAAAAGGTAAAAAGAAAAAAAAGTCTCTTCCAGATTGTTAAAACTCATCTAGCAACAAAGCAGTATGGTGATATATATACCTTTAGAAATCATCTTCACCAAAGTTGAGCCATTATCTTTCAGTAATTGCATCAATTTTCCACATGTTTGTATGCTTCCTTGTCTCAGCAATACCCCCTGCAATTAATGTAACCCATAAAAAAATACCATGAGTAAATACAGAGGAAAAGAGAAGATTCATAAAATTTAAGGCAAAATAAGCGAAACTTTATCACCAAAATGACCATTTCCAGACCATCATACTATCGGTATGTTTATTACTTAAATTTTCTTTTCAAGATACGAAACAACTTTCCGAGGCTGTACTTTTTATGATAAGGAAGAGGGACTTACAGTTGACAACCCATCTTTTTTTATTCTTCCAATAGTTTTATCATCAGATATAGGTTTTTCAAGATTTTCCATCTCAATATCTATATCCACAATGCATGGACAATAAACATTTGCACTTTCCATTTGTAAGCCAATGAGATTCTGGCAATTCAATTGAGAATCTAAGGACATCTGCTATTTTGGTGAAGCTGGTAGTTCTACAAAGCTTAGAAATGCGAGCGGCGATGTACACTTCGGATTTGTTTCATCATCCTCGGAGAACATTGAAATACTATAGACATCCTGGTCCAGAAAAAATAGAAAGGAAACAAAAATCAAATAAATAAAATTCTCTATTAGCCATGCTAAATGCCTATTTAAGCTTTTACCAAAGCAAACAACAAAAAGATATTGCTGAGACAAAAAATTGAGAATTATGATTTGAAAAAAACAATTGTTTATATGGTGCTTAAATTCGGTATAACAAAAGAGATCACCATATCTGAAAAGTTGGAATAATTATCAGAGTAATCCCATGATAATTTGATGTGTCCATATGTTAAAACCTAGGAATCTCCATCTACTAATTTAAATGTTTCGAGTGGTAATCCAAAAGCATAGAATAAAGTCAGTTGTTAAAAAGAAACTTTTTAGCTTCATTTGTTGATATCATATATGTATTCATTTATTGATGCCGTTTACCCATGTAAAATTTGATTCTATGAAGTGTACACATGAAGGATTAGCATTAGGTGGTAATATATTGCTCAAAAGTTAGAAGTTAGGCGTATCTCTAATAGTGATGAATATCTTCATTTACAAGCTTAAGCATTTTGGTTAGATCACTGTCAATGATAAAAAAAAAAACTGTTCCAATATTGGGACAGCAAACAGCTAATCACGATCACTGTACATAAAATTTGCACATAGCAGATTAAGCCAAACAAAGAGATAAACACATTGCCATGCCCAAAGTTAACTCTACGCAGCAACCATTAACAATTCTAGAAAATAAAAGGAGAAAGCAGGAAAAAGGAAAAAAGGGTTTCCTACAGTTGCTAACATGATCGGATGATCAGGTTAAAACAATGAATTACCTGAGAAATGAACATAAAAACAGGCACATGGTCATGGCAACAAAATCAAAACAGAAACAACTCCTTGGCAGTGAGAAAGCATGTACCATACTAAGATTAAAAATAAAATAAAAAGAAGCTAATAATGTTAACTGTACATAATAGCAAAAATAGCAAATTAATCCTAGCAAAGAGATTAAAGCATCCATGCCTAAAATAAACTACGTTCGCCTCATATAACATTAACAATCTAGAAAATAAAATGCAGAGGAAAATAGCAAAGAAATTTTTGTGCTCTTATGTTAAGTTGTTGCGCATGTGAGCTTGTCCATGCGTATGTTTGAGAAAGTTCAACCTAAGAAACAATATATCTGAATTATGAAACAGAAAACTTCCACAATCACTAACATGATTTGACGGTAAGTATAGAAACAATGGGTTTCCTAAATGGAGGGGAAAAAAGAGTCAGATGTATGATCATGGCAACAAACTCAAAACAGAAACAATACCATTGCAGTGAGAAAATATGGACAATTCTAAGTTAAGAAATACAAAATCCAGTGCATCATCCTTCTGCAACTATAAGTTCAAATACAATAATGCATTATGAATGTATTGTTGGGATTTGAGTTTTAAATTGTAGGAATCCAAGTTGGACTTAAATTTGGATTTAGATAAGTCTTAGATTTGGATTAGGATAAGTTTAAAACTTGGATTAGGAAAGGTATTCCTAATTGGACAAGTATTCATATTCTTAATTGGCAAGTTTAGGGAGTATATAAATATAGGCAAGATCAAGACTTTTAAGGCAATGAAGCAAAAAGAGCAAATACATGAGTAACTTGGGGATTTGCAAGTTTGAGTTTTTGCTTATGTATTTTTGGGCTTCGAGAAACAGCTTTGGGAGATTTGAAAATTTTCTCTAAGGGTTTTAGAGAGGTAAGAGTTATTCTTCTAGTTTATGTGAGAGAAAAAATACAATAAATTATGAGTTTGGATCTGATCAACTCAAAGGAGATAAAATTATATTGTATTGTAATTTTTTTTTTAATTTTCTCATATAGTGAAGAATTGGTTATTCTCTGTGGATGTAGGCAATAGAGGGCCGACCCACGTAAATCTTGTCTTCTCTTATTTTTCTTTGGCTTTGATTTTTTATTTTGATGTGCTTATTGGTTGTTTTTCCCAACAAGTAGTATCAGAGCTAGTTTCAATTAATATTCAATAAGCATATCAGACAATTCATCATCACTTTTTACAGTAGAAAAATATGATGGAAAATGCAGTTTCACTCTTCGGCAAAGAAGAGTGAAGGATCATCTAGTTCAACAAGGCCTAGCAAAAACATTGAAGGTAAAGGAGAAAAAAAAGCTAGAAAAGATGAGCAATGAAGATTGGGAAGAGCTCGAGGAAAGGTGTGTTAATACAATACGTCTTTGCATTGGTGATAACATTATAAATAATATTATTGAGGAGAATTCAATGAAATCTTAGATCAATTAAAGAAAATTAATGTTAAGATTGAGGAAGAAGATAAGGTGTTAATGCTTCTTTCCTCACTTCCTAACTCTTATGAGAATTTTATTGACTTGTTAATTGTAGAAAAAGATTATGTGACTATGGATTTTGCTTATGCGCAATCGGTATCTCTTGAAACTCAAAGGAAAGCCAAAAGTGAGGATAGAGATGGTGAGACATTGGTTTCGCAAGGTAGAGAGGGCGAGCTAATGAAAAGGGAGGTCTAAGTAAGGCAGTTTTAGATCCAAAGTCAAGAAATTGGATGACATTCAATGCTTCAGATGCAAAGAGTATGAACATTTCAAAAAGGATTGCCAGAAGGGCTAGAAACAAGATGAAGAGAATAATTTAGTTTCTCTTACTTAGGATGATGAAGATGCCCATGTAATCATATAAGGGAATGATGCATCTTCCTGTGATGGTTGGCTTTTATATTCTTATTGTGTTTCTCATATTTGCTCCAAGAGGGATTATTTTGACACACCCCAAGAATGATTGACTAGTACCTTAAAATTGGGTAATAATTATAAGGTGAAAGTTATGGGTGTTGGTAGTGTGAAAATCAAAATGTATAATGGAATGGTAATAACTTTGGAAGACGTGGTATACATTCCAAAGATGTACAAGAATTTAATTTCTCTAATATGTTAGATTCCAAGAGCTTTAGTTACAATGCTAAAGATAGAATTCTAAGGATTACTCAAGATTGTGTGGTCCTGATGAAAGAAAAATTGCATCGAAAGTTATACCATCTAATTGGTAGTACAGTGAAGACCTTAAGTACTGGTTGGAAACGGATTGTATGCATGAATAGTTGATGTGTTCATATTTGTTATAGTTTTATAGTTGCTTCTAGTTGTTTAGTTTTCTTGTTTTTATATGATTTATAGATAAATTTGATATCTAATTGTGTTTTTCATGATTTTAGGTTTTAGGTGGAGGAAAGGAGCATGAATGACATGTTTTGATGTTGATTTGAGTTATGGAGGTGTTTTGGGTGACAATGGAGTCCATTGGAGGTGTTGAGGAAACAAGGAAAATTCATGTGTGAAGAAAAGTTCATCGCGACGTCGTGACGACCA
>CATIWF010093098.1:0-15621 GCA_949630135.1 Balakata baccata | reverse complement strand
TTAAGCTTGAAGTCCATTTAATAATTCTGCCAAAGTGATATTTGATAGATCTCTTGAGTTCTCCAAAGAAGTAATTGTAGCTTCAAATTTCTTAGGAATTGTTACAAGAATCTTTTGAACAATTCGAGAATTAGAAAAATCGGAACCAAGGAGCCTTGCCTCATTAGCAATGCTAAGAAGCTTGTTTGCATTGTCTCTAATGTTTTCAAATTCTTTCATCTTTTGCATCTCAAATTCTCGAATTGGATTCAGCACTTGCATCCCCTTTATGCTTTCAATTCCTTCATATTGTTGCTTCAAGAAATCCCATATTTCTTTAGCTAATTTCATTGTCATTATCCTATTGAAAATGATAGCAGAAATAATTGTAAACAAAATTGATCTGGTTTTGGATTTTCTTAACCTCCTTTCTTTAGGATTCTTTATTTGTGCAGTGGTTGGATTGTTTGGCAAAGGACGAACTTTGTAGTCATCTTCAGCAGCTTCCCATAAGTCATTAGCATCAAGATAGGCTTCCATTTTGATAGCCCACATTAATAGTTTGTTCCATCAAATACTGGTGGTGAAATGGAAGTGAAAAGGAGGTTTCTGATTCCATTTTGGGATGGTTTTTGTTTTTTATTTGTGTATAACAAATGTAGGTTATGAAGGAAATTATGGGGGCTGTAGGTTTTGTATTTCACTGGTCCTTTAAGATCATATGCTCTGATACCAATTTGTTGGTATAAAATAAGAATAAGATGATAGAAATGAAAGGGAAGAAGCTGAAATATTTTATTCATCAAATTCACTTATTTATACAGCAAGATTATCAACTAAAAATGGCATAAAATCAACAATATAATCATATCAAATCACAAAGATAACATAATAAAAATGATCCCTGAAAATTTGCAAAAGAACCAAATCATATTTTAATTTATTTTGTGATCCCAACAGTATTTAGAGTCAATAAATCAACAAATATAAGATAAACAAAAAGCCTGAACTGCACCTTTGCTGTAGTAATAAAAAGAGCAATATGTTTTATAGCCATTTAACTCAAGTGAAGTGAGAGCACTAGTGAGACATTTAAACCATTGCCTTAGGGCTTGCTTTAAGCCATAAATGGACTTATTGTGTTTGCAGACATGGTTAAGGTATAATGGATGAACAAAGCCTTGGCGTTGGGAAATAAATATTTCTTCATCTAATTTACCATGCAGAAATGCATTTGAAACGTCCAATTGCTTGACTTTCCACCTTTTGGAGACAAGTGAAAGATTAATTCAAATAACTGCAAGTTTTATTACTGGATTGAATGTGTCTGTGTAATCAACCCCTGGCCGTTGATGAAAACCTTTGGCGACTAGGCGGGCCTTATATCGTTCAACCGTGCCATCTGGTTTCCGCTTGATTCTATAGGTCCATTTTGAGCCAATGATATTCGTAGCACAGTGGCTAGGAACTAATGTCTAGGTGTTGTTCTTGAGCATGGCATTGAATTCTTCATTCATAGCTTGTGACTTTTGCTAATACTACAGGCATGACACACATTAGTCTTTATTGGAATGAAAAGAAATATTATTTTATTGTAACACTTATCTAACAGTTCTAAGATTTGCATATGCTAGCAAGAGTGCCAATCAGCAAGAGAACAAGACATTGCTTGAGGAGAAGACTGTCGTTTGAATAGTTGAAGCAGCATGGAATAGACTCCATGACCATTCGGGCCTATGTGGAGGATGGCCTTCATTTTGATATCCTTAACAGTAAAGTGATCAGAAAAGAATTCAATAGACATGTTGTTAGTGCGGGTAAATGAATAAACATAGAGTAAATTGCAACAAGCTTGAGGAACATGTAGTATTTCATTTAAATGAAAACAATTATTAGTTGAACGAAATAAAGATGAGCTATGATGGGAAATAGAAATTGTTTTACCATTCCAATTTCGACTTCTTCGGGTCCATAATACTCATAGTGGAGATAAGTTTTCCAATTCTGGTGTTAAATGATGTGTAGCACCTATATCTAGAATCCATGGCTGTGTGGGTGGGTTTGGATGAATTGATGGAGCATAATGGGAAGCTGGTCTGACACTTGCTCGATAATGTTGTCTCATTGGGAATGACTGATTGCTTGGAGAAGAACAATTTTTGGCTAAATGTCCATAGCCTTGACAATTGTGACATTGAATATTAGTGAAGTTAGAAGAGTAGTTGTACTGATAGGAAGTTATAGGCATGGAAGAAGTATTTTATGGGCATGGAAGAAGTATTTTATGGACATGGACCTGATATGCCCCTAACAGGTTGGGATCTGCCTCCACAACCCCTGAAAGAGGATAAGGATTGTGAGGTATTGGCTTGAAGTGCTGTTGGAGGGACAAAGTCCTTAAGTGTGTCAACTGCCAAGTTTGCTTCTTCAGATAATAGCAAGCCATATAAATCATCAAATGAGACTACATCAAGTCGATTTTCAAAGGATCGTATAAAAGGTCGATAAAGAGCGCCCAATCTATTAACAATAGCTTGTACAAGATCATCCTACGATATTGCACTATTAAGGGCTGCTAACTGATCGTACATGCTTTTTGCACGTTGACTGTTTTGTGCAATGGTTTCATTGATTTCTTTGGTGAGGCGATAGAACTTGGATTTGATATGTCAAATTTGAGCTTTGGAACCGGAAGCATATGGGGTGGCTAATTTTTCCCATGCTTGGCGAGCTATTTTGGCTCATATAACTTGAGATATGAATCCTCTATGATTGATCCAATTATCCAACTGAGCACTAGTTAGTCCTGACGATACCTTAGATGATACGCAGGATTTTGTTGGCCATTTTCTATTAGTTTGGGTGGGGATTCAACACTACGGTCAATATGTGTTACTAAATCATAACTGTGGATTAGTAGAAGTTGGGCTTGCCATAACGGGTAGTTGGTTGAGTTAATTTTTATAGGTAATTGATGAGCAGTATTTGGTAAAGAAGAAATTAATGGAGATGATGAGAGAGAGGAACTGGACATTTTAGGAAAGAGCCGTTGGTTGTAGACCTTTAAGGGCTTTGATACCATGATAACGTATATTGATTGTAAATCTCACATTGCATTATCAATTGTATGTACATGTATTTATAAGAGGTATATGATATGATGATATTTATCTATTATGAAGATAAGCCACTGTAACAACTATAACAAATAGTTATCCTAACAAATTCAATTCATGAAGATAATCCTTATCACTTCTTCGCGTGAACCAAAACTTGCCCTTTGCCAGAAGTTCTTCACTACTTAGAATCAGGGGCCTTTTACCTAAATAAGTAAAAACGAGAAAAATATTTACCTCTATATGCTGAACAAAAATATATTTTCCAGTATATGATAAATAGGTCCAATTTAAGTTGGTTGCCATTCATAGCAGTGATAAAGGGCTCACCGTATGTTCGCTAGCTTAAACAGCAATTTTACTATACTTTTACAGTCTCCCGCAAAGAATCTCACTAGAAAGAATTCATGCAGATAATAAGCATCTTTAGATAGGTTATTAGTCACACCAGCGACTTGCATACAATAACTTCTGACCCATTCTTTAACTTTCAACCGTCCCATATACTGTCATTCATTAGTCTTTCACCCATCCTATTTACTGCCTTTCATTAGTCTTTCACCCACTCATTGCTCTTCAAGCTTAAATAGCTAATATCATTTATTTTATTCACACTTCCAAAAGAGAAAGAATAGAGTGAAGGGAAAAAAAAGAGAGAAAGGAAAGATGGTGGGCAAGAGTTTGTGTTAGTTTTATCAAGAGCTCTATTGTTTTGATCATTATTTCCATTGCTAGCTTGCTATGTGAGTTTTTTTCCTTTTTTTTTTTTTAAGTTTATAATAATATATATTTTTAGGTAATTTTATGATGATTTTTTATTGTAATTTATATGTAGCGAAAAAGAAAAGAATAAAAGGGAGTGGTGTAAAGAAAGTAAAGACTACGAAAAGGTATATAGACATTTTTGTGATAATTTTATATTTAATTTTTGTTGATTGCCATTCATATAGATTTTTCATTTCCTTGTGTATTTTATTTTATTTCAGTTTTTATTTGTATTTTTTTTTTGTTTGTGATGTTTATTTCAATTTATACGTATGTTTTGTTTTTCATATATATATATATATATTGAATTTGTAGTCATTTTTGTAAATTATTTTAACATAATTTTTATTTTCATCATAATTTTTTTTATTAAATTAGGATTATAATTTAATTTAAAGAAATTAACATTTCACATTGCAAACGTTTAACATTATTTAATATTCACATTATTAAAATAGTTTTAATATAACATTATTAATTATAAAAACTTATAAACTCAGGTTGAGCCTTTTTATGTGATGCTTAATTTTGTGGGGAAAAATACGAAACACAATAATTTCTACGGATCATGTGTAGACTATAGTTATTGATTGATTAGAATTTTGATAAGATCTTTCTATTTAATTAACACAAAATAACTATTAAGTGTTATTATGTAAATTAGATTTTTAGTGTTAATTTCATTGCTATATAATTTTGAATTAAAAAAATTATCAAAAAATTTAATATAAAATAATTTAACTGAAAAATAAAAAGTATTTAATTAGAATATTATTAACCAATTATTTTTTAGAAAATTATAAAAATAATTTAATTATGACATAATTAATTGTTATTTACAATAATTATTTAAAATATTTGTTATTTAAAAAAACTAAAAAACTAGGTTGATCATTATTTAATTATAAAATAAGTAATTATTAATAATATTAATTAAAATAGTGGTATATAGATTGAATAATTACAATACATACAATATATCCTGATATGGAGGCCACTGTGTGGTTACCTCAATTTTTATTAAAAAAAAAAAAAATCATGTATAAAGTGACGATGATATTGTTCACTATTCTTCGCTGGTGTAACTGGTGATCATTTACCAGTAAAATTCACTTCTCTTCCACCTGGCAAAAAGTTTCAGTTCAACATATATCGGTAAATTTTTTTTTTTTAGTATATTTAAATAAAAAGACCAAAGTCTGATTCCATATTACCCATTCCTTTAACCCTCTTGAAATCTACATTGAATTAACATTTGTCTAGTCTAAGAGCTCAAATAACGCAAGATCAAATGAAACCAGTATAATAAATAAAGCTACATTTTCTGGTAGATCTCAGGTAAATCTTGAATTCAACTTTCATTAATTTTCCTATAAATTTTATGTATATCTCTAGTAAACATTGAGTATACTTTAGGTATCTCTATAGTAAATCTTGAATAAACCTTAGGTAATTTCAACTTTTATTAATTTTCCAGTAAACTTTGGATAGATTCCGATAAACTTTAGATAAATCTCTAATAGTAAATATTAGGTGTACTTTTGGTATATTTTAGGTTAACTTTTAAGTATATGTATTTTTGTAATATTTTTATGAGCTTTTGTCATATTTGAAAAAAGTTTTAAGTGAATGTATTTTTATAATATTTTAGGAACTTTTGAGCATTTTTAAAAATTTTCCTAAAATGTATATCATTTTGGGCTTGGCTTATTTCATGCATTGTAAAATTTTAGTGGAAAATTACAAGGTTTACCGATTTTGAAATTTTTTTCACTTTTACCATTTTTTTTTTATCTTTTCAAATATTAGATTCAATGTGTATTTAGCACATTTTTTCATTTAATTGAAAAAAAAAATGATCATTTTTCACATTTTAAACATGAATTAAAAATTTTATTAACTTGCATGGCCACCATTTGTCTTTATGCATGCATTTATTTATTTTCAATCATTGTTTAATTAACTTAAATAGCAAAAAAATATGTGAATTTGTATTTAGTTAACTTAATTATCAAAATAAACTTTAGGCAAACTTTAACTAAAAAAAAAAAAAATGTAAACTTGTATTTAATTAACTTAATTAAAGTTATTTACTTCTGTTGACCTTAGGGTGATTGATCCCTATTTTTATCTTGACAATCAAATTAAATGCCAATAATGAGTTTATTTAGTGTTTTGATAATTTTCAAAATTTCAAGTCATTTGGTTTTGATTTGCCTTGTGAACAAATCAAAATATTTCTAAGGACGTAAAAGTGCCAACCGGGAATAACATTTTCCGCCTGTGGCCAGGTTCCAAACTGGAAAAGGTGGAGTGTAGATTGGAAAAAGATGCCACTTGGTCTTCCTAAGATCCAGTGGCTAATGCAGACCAGGATAAGGAATTTCCTAACTAGGAAACTTTGTGTTACTACCAAAAAATTCATAAAAAACATGACTGTTGGAATGCGCCTCTACCAAATTGTGTCATGTCATTAAGGAAGTAAAAAATGCTAAGTTTGACTAACCAGTTTCCCGACCGGGAAATGTGTCCCGTGTGGGAAAGTCTTTAAGTTAGCATTTCCAATCTCTTGGTCAAGGCACTATCGAGAAAGTCCCGACTATGAAAGGGAAGTCCTAACCGGGACATTTGTATAAGAATTAGTCGTTAGAGCCTTCAGCCAATCAGAAAATATCACATATCACAATAGCTCGTTTCCCGACGGGAAAAGCTCCTTTCACAATTGAAAAACTGTCTCTACAGGTAGCATTAAATGCTATTATAAGAAAATATTAGAAAGAGTAATGACACCTATTTGTAACGATGCAAATGGGTCTTTAAAAAGAAGATCGACATAAAGGGCAATGTGGTTATCTATAAAGCTAGACTAGTAGCTAAGAGTTATCGTCAAAGACAAGGAATTGACTATGACGAGACTTTTAGTCCAGTAGCTATACTCAAATCCATAAGGATACTCTTAGCCATTGCCACTTATTATGACTATTAGATTTGGCAAATGGATGTGAAGACGGCTTTCCTTAATGGAAACCTCACAAAGGATGTGTATATAACACAACTAGATGGATTCACATCTAAAAATAGCAATAAAGTATGCAAGCTTCAAAGATCCATTTATGGATTAAAGCAAGAATCTAGGAGTTGGAATATTCGATTTGATGAGACAATCAAAGAGTTTAGTTTCTCATAAAATCCGAATGAACCTTATGTGTACAAGAAGGTTAGTGGGAGTGCAGTCGTATTCCTAGTGTTGTATATAGATGACATACTACATATGGGAAATGACGTCTCAGTCTTACAATCTGTCAAATTTTGGTTATTGAAGAATTTCTCCATGAAAGACCTTGGAGAGACAACTTATATTTTAGGGATAAAGATCTATAGAGATTGATCTAAAAGGTTGCTTGGTCTTTCACAGCCTACATACATAAACAAGATGCTAAAATGGTTTAATATAGAGCAATTCAAGAAAGGATTCATTTCCATGACCTATGGAATTACCCTTTCGAAATCTATATGTTTAAAGACACAAGATGAAAGGACTCATATGAGTTTGATCCCATATGCATCTACTATAGGATCAATCATGTAAGTTATCATATGTACAAGGCCCAATGTATCATATGCAACTACTATAGGATCAATCATGTATGCTATAATATGTACACGACCTGATGTATCATATGCTCTGAGTGTCACAAGTAGATACCAATCAGACCCTGGTAAGGGTCATTGGATGGCTGTCAAGAATATCCTTAAGTACTTAAGAAGAACTAAGGTTGTATTCTTAGTATATGGAGATGAAGATCTTGCAGTAAGCGGGTATACAGATGCCAGCTTCCAATCTGATATAGATGATTCGAAATCTCAATCAAGTTATGTATTCATATTAATATAAATACCCTACTAAAAGGCCATTTATAAAATCTAACAAATTCATAAGTGCCAAAATTCTTACAATTTAATTTCTCAATCTTCTTTCATTTAATTCTTTGTAAGGCTTTAAGTGTTAGCATTAAACACTTAGGTAATATTGTATTTTTGATGTGTATGAGCCAAAATATAAGGAATTGGTTCTTATATGAGCCATTAAATACAAGGAAAATTTGGGTTGAGTGTTAGCATTGCAAAAACACCTAATTGTGAGTGAGCTAGCAAAACTCTCATTGTAATCTCAAATGATTAGATCAGTGAATATCCAATTGCGATTGGGGAGATGAGTAGGGTTAGTTAATACCCAAACCTCTATAAAATTCATATCTTATAAAATTCGTATCTCCTTCTACTCTTAATTCTCTTTTACTTTGTTGTTGACAAGAATTTTTAATTTTCCACCAATTCATCCTCATTTTTTGGTGATTTTTTAGGCAACAATTGGTATCAGAGTAAGGTCTAGTATTCAAGCTTAACCGGTACTAAAAAAGATCAACAAATGGCCAATAAAGGATTCCAAAGCCTCAAACCATTCTTCAACTGTTCCAACTACACGTTATGGAAGTTTATAATAGAGAACTACTTGGACAGTGAAGGGATTGATGTATGGGAGCGTGTTCATAAAGAATGGATAGCTCTAACAAAGAAAGATGCCAAAGGAGAAGAAGTCATTCTTCTAAGAGATGATTGGTTTGAGACACACAAGAGGGCCAATGGCAAGAACGATAAGGCCATGACCATCATTGCAAGCTCCCTTTCCCTTGAAGAGTGTGAGAGAGTTCAACATTATCAAACTGCCTATAGCATGTGGAAGGCTTTGGAGAACTATCATAAAGGCACTAAACAAGTTCGTTCAAGAAAGATTCAACTTCTAATAAATGAATATGAGTTGTTTAAGATGAAGTCTAATGAGTCTAGCACTAACATGACAAACTGCCTTCTTACCATCATCAATGGAATGAAGAAATATGGAAGACACACAAGCATTGAAGATGTCAACAACAAGACCATGAGGAGTCTTCCTATAAAGGACTATAGTTCAAGAGTGGTAGGTATTGAAGAAGCCAATAAGGACATAAGCACCATTCCCACTGATGTTTTCATTGGTAAGCTTATTACTCATGAGATGGCTCTTGCTAGGGATAAAGAGCTTGAAATTTAAAGGGAGAAAAAAAAGCCTCTTATACCCAAGGCAAGCACCATCTCATCCAAAGTTCAAGACTTAGACCTCATTAGTGATGATGAGGAAAGTGAAAAGGAAGATGAGGAGAAAGCCACACGTTTAAGGAAAATGACGAAGATGATAGTCAATAAGTATGAGACTATCAAAAATTACAAGCAAAGAGCTTTAAGATTCAAAGGCTCCTTATCCACTTTCAATAAAAACAAGGAGGATACGAAGTGCTATGAATATGGGAAGAAAGGCCACATCAAGTCTGAGTACTCCAAGCTTAAGAAGTACAAGAGCAAGTCTCACAAGGATGGAGGAGATAAAGGCCATAAAGCTACATGGAATGATCCTATATTAAGTAATGATGAAGGAAGTTAAAGAGATGTAGCAAACTTGTGCTTCATGACTTTGGAGGATAACTCCAATAAGGTTACTTCTACCTTTTGCTCTCATGATTTGCATCCTTGTGATGATGGTGATGATGATAATCTTATTGAGATCATAAGTCTAGAGGTAGAGAGATACAAAAAAGAATGTTCATTTTCATGAAAAAAAATAACTCCAAACTTAAGGATGATATATCCAACCTTTAAAAGGTTGTGAAAGAGCTAAAAACTTCCTATGTTTCTCTTAAGAAGTCATTGAATGAGTTTTCATTTAGACCCTCAACTAATGCTTTATTAAAAGAAAACAATGCTTTGAAAAACGAAGTTAAAAATTTCATAAGGGGAAGGAGAATTTGGATGCCCTTATTATATCACTACAAGAAAATTGCTAAATAGTGATGCTGGTTTGCGACGCCTCTAACGGCACCACTATTTAGTGATGCCACAACAATGGCTAGTAATGCAGTGGCGAGTAAGCTTTATGGTATAAAATTAGTGACGCGTTTACGATGCCAAACGACAGGAGAACTAGCAACGCCGATTTCGAGTAGCTAAATGTGGTGTAGCTATGCGTGAAGCAATAACAAGGCGTCGCTAACTGGTGTTTTAGTAAATATGATACGTAGCATTTGAATTATGTTTAGCTAGCGACGCCTATTTGGTGTCACTAAAGTTTTAATTTAATTTAAATAATCCCCTAATCGTAAATGTCCATAAATCCCTAACAGTCCTAACTATGTATTCCTCCATTAATACCAGTCGCTGCAGTTAACAAAACTCAGTTCATCGTCTGCCATTGCTCCACTTCCTACTTCGTTCGCCGTCCACTGCTTCTCCTTGCCAAACGTAAGTCATTCTTTTTCTCTTCTTTTCCTTCTTCTTCTTTATTTCCTCTTCTTTGTTTTTTAGAATATGGATATTTCTTAAAAAATTGCTAAGAATGTTGTTGCAATTAGCTAGTATATGCTATGGGTGGTCATTTGATTTCTTTAATCATGAATATTGAAAGTTCACTTGTATTGCCTCTTCTCCTATTGTTTCTCTTCGAAATATCTTTTATTCATGAGATTTTTTGTTGACTTACTAAAATGCTAGTAACAATTGGAAAGTGGTTTTACTGTTTGGGGTGTCTCAATTAGGTGTATTGTGTTCTGGCTTTCTTCTTTGTTTTATTTATTTTTTATTTTTTTATTAAAAAAACTACAAGAGAGTAAGAATGAAGAAGGAAGAAGAGAGAGAGCTTGATTCATGCATAACATAATACTTGTGGAATTCATGTGTGCGATAACAATTATAAAAAGGCTCAATTGAGAGAAAGCATAATAGTCATATGGAAGTATAAGTGCTCAATACCCAAAACTCAGAAACTTCAAAGACTTTGGACTTTGATATGTCTTCCTCCCTCTGCCACCTCTAAATTTTTTTGTCGGTGTTGGAAATTTGGGAGGGAAAGAAATACCAATCAACATATTTCAAAATAAAATTCAGAAAATTTGAAGAATACCATAGAAATAATTGTTTTTTTTTTCTTTTCTTCTTTTCTTCTTCATTTGCTTATATAAATCTCTTATAAATTGCTCTTCCAAACTCCCACAATTACTGCTGCTCAATCTTTCATAGCAGTACATATATAAACATAAATTTTTCACATCATTTTTCAACACACTAAACTCATATGATAGTCCCCTTTTTATAGGCAAAGTTTTGGTTTTTTTGCCCAACTAAACTTTTTTTTCTAGTCATACCAAATACCTTTAAATCAAGTAATACCATTTCTTTTACAAAATTATCTTACCAACTTCCATCAACATATTTTCAATGACAAAAATCTCAACAACTTCCATCACTCCCTCTTGATGAGAATTTTGCTTAACATGAAACCATAAATTTTAATTTCTTCAAGCAGATTGCACAAAAATGACAATAACATATTTCCCATTTAATTACATCAATCTTTGGAGGAAATGAAGCTCTAAATTGCAGAAATGCATAATCTTATTCCATTTGACTACAAATTGCTCCCGAAATTTTCATGGGAGTTGGCACAGCCCTTCATTACTTCAAATAATTTTTGTCTTGTATTAAGGCCTCCATCAAATTGATCTCTTTACAAAAATGACTCCTCTTGAAAATTAGTTTTTGCAGCTTAAAGACTTGCAAGTCACATGAAATATTTTTGCACTTTATATAAATGCTTAGGCCTTGAAAATGAAATTTTCTTAAGAGGAGTTTTAAATAGATGAAGATGACCAAGAAATAACAAACATAAAATCTCCAAAGATTGAGCAAAACATAAATGAACATGGACATAAACTTGATTTAAAAAACTTTTAGGGGGGTGGGGGGGGGGGGGGGGTGTAAATAAGTTTCAAATCACAACTCGTAAGATCATTTATACTCTGATACCACTGTTGGAAATTTGGGAGACAAAGAAATACCAATCAACATACTTCAAAATAAAATTTAGAAAATTTGAAGAATATAGTAGAAATATTTGTTTTTTTTTCTTTTCTTCTTTATTTGCTTACATAAATCTCTTACAAATTGCCCTTCTTGTGACACCCTCCCATATAACACACTCAACCACTATATAAGGGAGTCCTACTACATATTTGTTACTATTATTCCTCTTTTAGTCTTTACCGTTAAAACATATAAAACTATTGTTTGTCTGATCAGACTTATCAACATATATCCATATAGATGAATAATATTAGTCCATGCCTTTATAATAAACCATAATCATAATCACTGACTAAGGGCTAAACAAGCCCAAATAAAATAATCTTACAAAATCTTAAAACACAAATACAATTTAAAACAAAATCTAATTCTATCCCAAAATGTATGAGTAAGGTAAGATGCATAAAATATGAGCTGACTCTGAATTTGGATGCTCTGACTGGCTCAGTTTTTCTTGAGTCAACTCTACCTACGGATCCTAACTTGCGTGCAGGAACACCCACACGCTAAGCTATCCAAGTTTAGTAGTACATATAATCATATAAATTCTATCACACATAACATGCTATTCATATCATATAATTATAGTCATGTCATCATGCCAATCAATCATTACATCATTATAGTAGCGTACCTGGTAAGTAGAAGCCATTCCTATATTCATAACATTGTAACACAATTTCCTGTTTTCCATTTATCCAATTAATTTGCCCAATTACTCTATACTAGACTACTTGATATATGTTGTAAATAGGGATGCTATCAGAGCTGAAACCACCCTACCCACCTAATCATAACTATCTGTATCTGTGTCTGAGATAAGAGCGCTCTTAGAATTGAAGCCAAATTGTCTGATAATTAATAATAATAGTTGCTAGCAATCCGAGTAAAGGGTGCTCTCAGAGCTGAAGCCACCTTGCCTAGTAATAAACACATGGATAAACCTACGGTACTACAACCACATTTAATGGTGTGCCATCTATCCTATAGTCAGTCTTAGAACGAGTAAGGGCATTAAAGTATTTTCTACTTTTCCTTTATTCGCATGAACCATTCCAAGATCATAATAGCATGTCCATGATATCTCATAACATATGAGTAACAGGGCATATCATCATGTAACATCTCATTTCAATATCATACCACAATAATTACTTCATATAGAGTCATCCATGTCATCATATATACATAGTATATCATGGTTCACATCTCATCATATGCATATTCATTTATCTTATGTTATGTCATAGCGCATAGGTCATAAATCATTATCATCATGTCCAAAATCATGCAAGTGTGCCATATATATCTCTCATGGCACTATGCAGCGTGTAGTTGCGGTCCTAGTGCCGTTGGCCCAGCCCGTCGTGGGGCTGTACAGGCCTGGGGTTGCATAAGTCCCGATCGAAAAAGGCCCGACACTAATAAAGAAAATTCCAGTTTTCACATGCTAACTCAAATATCTTGATTTCAAGGCATATAACCAATTTCTATAATATCATATATCATTTAAACATACCATTTGGTCATCATAAACATGCCATAATCCATTTAACTCATTGAATACTGATTTAAACATAAAATATCATCAATAATCCTTGCCTTTCATCCATGTTAGCATGTTCAAACCATTCAGATCAATATTCATGGCATTTAATAGAAACATATCATCCAAATTACCTAGGCTCTAGCAAGCATGCAGCCAGAAAGCGAATAAACATAATTATATGTACAAACCTCTAATAATGGAGCCGAAAAACCCTCACTATCAACGTTCCTCACCGGTTTGATGATCATTTCCACCTTCTAGCACATTCCCTATCAGAAATAACACATTCTATAGGACATAAACCCATAAAATAGGGCTATACATGTTCTAGTCACATAGGATTACCAAAACCACAACCTTAATTCAAAGAAAAACCCCAAACCATTATTGCAACCCATGAACTAATATGATTAAACTTTTTAAGGGTAACGAATACATACTGATCAGAGAAGAAAATGCAAGAACAATCAAAGTAACTCAACCTTTAATCTGCCCCAAATCATTCAGGTTGTGTTCTTAGAGTAACACTACTAAAACCCTTGTTTAATCTTATTAAAATAATCTTTTAGAGTGATTTTAAGGATGGGGAATTAAGGGGAATCAGTGGAGGGTGGAGGAGGGTGTCTCTAGAGTGTGTAGGGTATGCAAAGGGTGGCTAGGGTTCTGATAGTTGTAGAAAATAATGCAGAACGCGTATTTATAACATACAGTCTAGAGGCGAGTCCCGATTGGGAACACTAGTGTCGCGAGTGGGAAATCTTTTTTGAGTGGAATTCAGTTTTGCCCACCAAAATATAAAATAAGTCAGAATTGCTCTATTTTATATTTATTTTTAACTACCATAATATCCCTCAAAATTCACATTACGTTTAGGCCCTATTTTGTGGACATTACACTTCCAAATTCCCACAATTACTACTACTCAATCTTTCAAGCAACACACACATAAACATAAATTTTTCATATCATTTTTTTACACACTAAACTCATTAGGCAGCCCCTTTTTTATAGGCAAAGTTTTGGTTTTTTTTCCCAATTAAAATTTTTTTTCTAGTCATACCAAATACCCTTAAATCAAGCAATACCATTTCTTTTACAAAAGTATCTTACCAACTTCCATCAACATATTTTCAATAACAAAAATCTCAACAACTTCCATCAGAAGGTTGTTTTTATTTTAGGTTCCCAATAATTTGGTGGATCTCAGTAGCCCCTGAATCTCTTGTCATTGTTTGTGGCATAATTGACTTTCATTTAGTGGGAAGTGGACTTGCCAGTGAATAAGTTATAGATCTTAGACTTAGATTCTTAGTATTTTCTTGGAGAAATGTCCTTTGTCATGATCAGGTGGTTAGTTATCATGAATGTGTATGTAGACGTTGGAGGTCGTTTATGCATGCATATTTTTCTTCATCACGCATTTATTTATGTAGATGGCTTGTTATTTATTATTTATTAGAGCCTAGTTCAATTTATAATAGTTTTATTTTGACTGGATTATCCAAAGTGATCAAACCATACACTATATATTGCAAGTTGTTTGACGAGACTTATTTCTTACTGCATTCTCATCAGATAGTATGAGTAGGATAATTAACATTATTTTAATATGTTGATAACCATGTCTTGCTGATATTGATTAACCTATGTATTTTACACCGATGGAAACCTTATGAAGTTTAACCACAGTAATTGAAGTAATGGTGGTGGTGATTCATATATCTTGTAAGTGCTTGGGTTAACAATTACTTGACATTTATTTTTTCAACATGAAGTATTATACCATTGCAAATTAAAGTGCATTATATAATCAAAGATATGAAGTTGACATTGAGACCAGTGATGGTTGACTGGTAGTGGTGATATTCATGAGCTTGTGGTTTTTATTTCAATTCAACTTTCATTTGACAAGTAATATGCATTAATTTGTTTGGCTCGTATAATTCTTATATGTACTGTGTAATTGCAATGGCATGTATCATCAGGGCCTATATTTGTCAAATTTACTTTGGTATCCTTTATTTTGAACTCATTTGCCTTTCCGGATATTTGGATGTTGGCAATTGCAATTTTAGGGTTCTTCTTGGGAAAGAATCACAATATTATTTCTTGCTCTATTTTTTTGGTGGTGATGATAAGTTGATTCTAAAAGAAAGAAAACTGTTTGCTTTTGCCCTTAAATTCTTAATTTGTATAGAATCTTGGCAAAATATGTGAGAAATTTATAATCAAGCTTATTGATTATCAAAGCATAGTAGCAGC
>CATIWF010093081.1:0-16057 GCA_949630135.1 Balakata baccata | reverse complement strand
ACATGAGCAAATTTATTTTCTTAAATTTCATATCTCAAATGACCTTATCTCCTCAAATTGAACATACCAATATTCTCAGAAAAATTTTCTCTTCGGAATGGTCTTTCCAATTTTGCAAAACGACCACCAGTGCGAAAATTTCGTTTTTGCAGTTTTGTCCTTTTTCTAAATCATGCCCGTAAAAGTTCATCTGAAGTCCGATTTCTAAATTATCAGTTTTAAAAATCTTAGAATTCAATTGTGATCACTTTGGCATCATTACGATAGTAAACACATATCTCTAACTCTCAATCGGAATATCATACTATAAATCTACACCGGGAACATTATTTATGTAAATTGGAGTCCTTAACCTCCAAATATCTCCATATAACTTCACCTATGGCCTTAAAATATTATTCTCTCCATTATGGTATGATTAGCTCAAATTCTTACCGCTGGGCAAAAACCCTGTATTTCCGGTCCAGTCCGTTGTCTTGATTTATGTGTATAACACGAAATTGTAATGTTTCATCAAATTAACTCAATATTCATATTAAGCATCATATTAAATTAAATTTTTCATGCTCATATGTCCGTATTTAGACTCTGGTCGGTACGCTTCTGTACTACGGTACAAACGACAATAATACGCGTATACGGTCAGGGTCTATATCGCGGACGTGACCTAAATTGTGGGCAACCATAAAGTTTCCTCCGAAAATAACTCTTCATTGCTTAAAAAAGATAGTAGCTAGAGAAAAAAAAGTTGAGAAAAAATTAGGCTTGGGTTTTATTAGTGATGAACTTTTCATAATTATATAGGAAAACTCACTATTTATCATTTATAATTTGACATAATAAACTAATATATATGAGGTTTAAAAATTATACAATTTGTCCCCATGTGATTTAATATAATATACTAATATCATTTGAAATTTATAAATTATACTATTTACCCCTATAGTTTAACATAATACACTAGTAAGAAAGAATATTCTATTTTGCTCAAAGGGATACTAGTATAATAAATCAAACTTGTAGAGAGAGATACTAGTAAAATATGTCAAAACTTCATGTAGTAAATAATATAATTTTCAAATTTCAAGGGATACTAGCATATTATATCAAATTACAAGAGTAAATCATATATTTTTCAAACATTGAGAATACTAGTGTATTATGTCAAATATATGAGGTAAATAATAATTTTTCCAATTATATATTGTAGTGTTATTAACCTACAAGTTACGAAATATAATAAATATATCCAGTGTTCTGTGCAATTAAGGAATCAAGTTGTGGTTTTATTTGCAAGAAAGTTTTGAAGTTATTAAAAAACTTTAATGGGGATGTTGTTGTGGAGGGTTCAGACTAAAATAAACTTTCTGAATGAAAGAAAATAAAGAATAAATTATTGTTGAGATTTTAATTTTGATAAATAGAAATAAATTTTTAAGAAGTTACTTTCTTGTCTTTCGATAAAAATGTCTTTTGAAAAAATAATTAATTAAGAAGGTTTGTGTTTGAATGTACCAACTGTCTTGCAATTAAAGTCGTTGACAATGAGCAGAAATCTTAAACTTTATAAAAGAATATTACTAGAGGGAATTCAAAAGAGTTGAGCTAGAAATGATTCGGGCCATTTAGTAGGGTTGGAAAATTTGACTAAGTGGAAATAAGTTATCTAATTTTAAATTTAATACAAATTAACTCATACACTATATCTTGTCGAGCGAGTCACTTTTCATTAGACTGAATCAGCTCACAGTTCTGGGTTAAGATGTCTAATATATGAGGACAAATTGCATTGAGTTTAAAATTCAATAATTTATTTGAGATAAAGTTGAGAAGGTGATTCACTCCATTTAGTATAATTTAGGTGCTAATTTGTACATTCAGCCCACGTAGTTATATGGAAGTTGGTGTTCACCCACGCTTCCTAAATGTAGCATTAATAATAGCAATGCCCCGAATTTCAATTCATAAACAAGAATATTTAAATTTTAATTTTGGTAACAAAATTGATTTTCCATCCAAACACCACATGTGAGAAAATGAAATAAAGATTTTCTTTTTGGGCGTACCACATCAAGGGTATTTGATAATTTGGATGGAAAGCCAATAAAAGAAGAATCTTGTAATTACAAAAATTAAAATTTAGTTTTTTTTTTTAATGGCATAACTATTATAACAAATTAATGATTTTGTAATTAACCAAAATATTATGGATAAATAATTAAAGCTTTCACACAATGAAGTGCTACAGATTACAAAGTTAAAAATAAAAGTAAGGGCCATTGTAAGGTAAATAAATTTTACCATTGCATTCTTGTGGTCTAATTAGTCGGTTCGTAGTGAAATTAAACTATGCTTCATACAATTAAGATATTTTATTATTTTACTTTAACATGGATTAATTTAAGTTAGTAAATTAATTAGACTAAAAATCATGCGAAATAGAGGCAATAATTTAGAGCCAGAAATGCATAACCAATTGATCAATTTATTCAAGTAAGATAGAAACTTGCTAACAAGATCAACATATAAGAACATATCATAGATAATAAGCCTCTTCATGCCATTAACCAGCGTTACTAGGGGAGTTCACTCCAATGAAAAATGTTGAAAAGAAATGCCTGAAATCCAAGCCAATATCCTCAACTCTGAACCATCATCTGCTACTCATTAATCTTATTCTTTGCGCGGTTGATCCTCAGGGTGAGGCTTTTGATCTGCTCTTTCAACATTTGAGCTATGTCATTCATATTCTTCAAAGAATTCAAATGGTACAAATTACTATCATTGATACCATCTGAAAAAATTAGTTCCAATTCAAGTTTTCAGTTTTTCTTCCTCTCTCTCCAACTTCTCAGTCAATTTGGATATTCTTGTTCTAAGAAAAGATTCTTGGTCCATCATGTACTACTTACCTTGTTTATCTGCAGGCAGACTCTTAAATTTTTCAAGCACTAGCGTTGCCTCCAAGGTAGAAGGCCAAACATCCGGATGGGAACTGTAGCGGCTGACAATGATTGCGCATGCAACAACACCACAAAGAGTAGCAAGTTCACTCAGCTTCCTCAAACCAGCTTTCTTTTTTCTGAAGGTCACTCTCCTAATAGATTCATTGGCAAGCAATGCATGCTTCACCTTGCTCCTGGCCATGATAATGTAAGATAAGACAACAGCTTAATCCTTTGAATAACACTTGCAATGCTCATAGATGATCCAGAGATTTATAAGCAATAAGGGGAGGTCATATATGGTGAGATTGTAAAAGAAAGCAGCATATATGGTGAACTCATAATTATTTTGCGGAACAAATTTCTAAATAGAGACGAGAGTAAATGGTAACTGGGAACTTACAATTTGCTGGCTTTTGGTAAATGTGTTACAGTAACACGTCAACCACAAGAAGTAAAAATCAAATTATTGTTTTATTTAGCATTATCATGTGTTATATTTTGGTAAATGCTAATATATGTAGTTAAAAAAGAAAAAGAAAAATTTGTTCAGGCTATATTAGCTAAATTCCATAAAATTTAGAATTTTATAATACAAAACTTGTCCTATGTAGTTTATTTTAAAAAAACACACACACACATTGTTGGCTCATAGATTCAGAATCCAAATTCTATACAATCATGATTTGTATCAAAAATAAAAATAATTAAAATGAAAATAAAAATTTCAGATATATTGTGAAATGTAGCAAAATTCAATATTATCTATAATATTTTCCTTTTTGAAAAAAAAAAAAAATTGGCTGCAAACCATGTCCAATTTCGATTTCCTTTTTGACGTTTAAATATGAGTGGCATTTAGAGTGTAAATAATGTTATTTGCGAGATACTCCAATTCGGTGTAATATTAATAGACTAATAATTATTTTATTTATACAATTTTTTCTTTTTTATATTTTTGAGTTTTGAATCTGAAACCTTTGATATGAGTAGGAAGCTTCTATGCCACTATGAAATATTATCCTCGTCATTTAGACATTATTTTACTATTATTTTGATCATAAGAAAAAGGAAATTGTGTCCAAGCAAGATTTGTTATTTTTCCGCCAAAGAAATTGAATGCATGCATGCATGCCTCATCTTTTATTTTCTATTTTTATTTTTGTAAAAGAAAAAAAAAAAGAACAAAACCATTGTCCACACCATAAAAAGAATAAATTATTAATATACCATTCAAATTTGGTTGAATATATTAATTATTCTTTTTATTTTTAAAAATATATTATAAAGTTTTTCAAGTTTAGTTAAATATATTAGTTAGTTTATTCAGTTATTTTTTATTAGAATATTCCGCTAGTCAACTAAAATATTATGTTAACCAACTAAAAATATTCTTATTTATTTTTTATAATATGAAATTTTATTAATTTAAAAAATGCAAAATTAGAAAAAATAAACAAATTTGATATTTTAACAATAATACTAAAAAATTTTTTGATATTTTTTTAGTATTTCTTAAGATAAAAAAAGAACACCAAATTTAATATTTTGCTAATATATAATGAAAAAAATTAATGGAAGGAATATATATTATATTAAACAAAACTAGATACTTTATAATATATTTTAGAAATAGAAGGACCAATTTCTCCCATAAAAAATGATGAAACACGTGTCGCGTAAAGATAGGATCCTAGTTTTCTCCACATGCAGCATTTAATTCTTCTTTGAACCAAAGTGCCAAATCGCAGAACTCCTTCTTGTTAGCAGAAATTAATAAAATTTATATTTATTTGCCTTTTGAACAAATTCTATTTTTCTACAATACGAATTCTGGTCTTCATTCTCACTTTCAATTTCTTCACTATTATAACTATTTTATCTAACTTTTGAATGAAAATTTAAATTTAACATACAATTAAGTTTCTTATATACGTATATACTTAATATTTAAATTTGATTAATTTCTTAAAAATTACTATTTATTTCTAATATTTAACCGAGTATTTTCTAAAATTCAAAAATTATTATATCAATCGGCCTCTATTATTTTATTATATTTTACTAATATATTTTTATATTAATTTTTCTATTAGAAAGACAATTTTACTATTAAATTTCATTTCTTAGCGGTATATCATTTTATTTTTATACTGAAACAAATAGCAAAACACGCAAGTTTCAAGCGCATACACTGCATGCATCGTCAATATATTAACATAGGGGATGAAATATATTATTAATAAAATATGTGGGCCTTGATTGAAAAATTAAAACGAGAGAAGCTAAAATCATAAGAACAAAAACGTAAAGGTTTTTATTATAGGTTTTGCCTTAATTTTAATTAGCTTTTTCAATTATATCTTATATATTGAACATAACAGATTTTTAGTAATTATTTGATATATAAATTTAAAAATAAATATTGATTAAATAATTAGTTCATATTTTTTATATATAATATATCAAGATAACTAAGACCTCATGATTACACTATTAATGTTTTAAAGGGGCAATTTATTTAGATTGAGTATGTGTAAATCAAGTAAATAAAATAATCTCTCAATTAATGCACATCAGATTATGGGTCGTATATAAGAAAAAGAAAAAAAAAAGTTATTTTCTTTTTTATACTATGAGTGAGAACTTTTTCATTAGAGGAAAAATAAGGAAGAAAAATTTATTTTTCTTTTTAGATTGAAGTAAAATATAAAAGAGATGAAGAAAAGTAAGACTTATTTTTCTCTTTATATCTTTTTTCTATTTTTGAGAAAAAGTAAATAGCGAAAAATAAGAGTTATTTTACCACAGTTCCTTCTTTTCCCAAACAAAGTAAGGTGAGATTTTTTTTTTTTTTTTTTTGCCAAATTCCCAAAAAAATTTGTGCTTTCCGGTTTGTATAAAAGTTTAACCTTTACTTTCAATTTTTTTGAACTTTTTCATTAGAGGAAAAATAAGGAAGAAAAATTTATTTTTCTTTTTAGATTGAAGTAAAATATAAGAGAGATGAAGAAAAGTAAGACTTATTTTTCTCTTTATGTCTTTCTTCAATTTTTGAGAAAAAGTAAATAGCGAAAAATAAGAGTTATTTTACCACAGCTTCCTTCTCTTCCCAAACAAAGCAAGGTGAGATTTTTTTTTTTTTTTTTGCCAAATTCCCAAAAGAATTTGTACTTTCCGGTTTGTATAAAAATTTAATCTATACTTTCAATTTTTTTGATTAAATGAATAAATTTTTAATATTTTATTAATTCATGTGTTTAGGTCAATTTGGTAGAAATAAATATTGATATATCTAAACTTTTCAGCAAGGAATATGCAGTGGCTTTAGATTCTCATATTTTCTTGAAGATTTAGCTTGAATCTCAACATACAATACCAGCTTTCCAAAGATCCATTGAGGTACCAATCAAGGTTTGGATAAGGTTTGAAAGATCTAGCGACCAGGTATATACAAAGCCGAACCAAATTGAATTCAGTTTAGTTTATTCAGTTAATTCGGTTCTGTTTTCCATTTAAAATTTGGTTTGTTCAGTTCGGTTTGGTTTTAAATATTCAAAAATCGATTAAACCAAACCGACTGAAAATTATATTTATATATATATATTATATTTTTTTAATGATTTAATTATAATTTTTAGACACAAAATTATAATTTATAATATTTTATTTTGATTATGGTAGGATAAAGTCATAAACTCTGAAAACTTATTTTAATTTATATTAACTAATTTTAATTTGGAGTAATTGATAAAGTTATAATAATTAGTTTTAATTTATACTAATTTATAAAATTGTGATAATTGATTTTAATTTATGATAATTCATAAAGTTACGGTAATTAAATTTAATTTATGATAATTATGGTAGTTGATGAAGTTATGATTATATTAATTTATCATAATCTATGCTATTTTATTTAATTTGTAGTAATTTATAGTTATATTATTTAATTATAACTTATATAATATAATTGATAGAGTTGTGATAATTGGTTTAATTTTATCATAATTAATAAAGTTATGGTATTTGGTTATAATCTATTATAGATAAAATATAATAATAATTATAACTTATCTAAATTTAGTAAATTAATTAATGAAACTGATTGTACCGAACAAAAATATTTCAATTTGATTATGTTTGATTCTAAATATTATTAAACTTGGTTTAGTTTTTATGAATTATAACCGATTTAGTTTGATTTTCATGAATTCGGTTTGATTCAAAACAAAACTGACCGAATGCTTACCCTAGCAACAAGTCATATCCATAAAAGATTGGTTAGAGGCATCTATATTCTTGGGTTTTACTGTGTTCTTTTGTGTAAAAACGAATACATTTTATTTTACCTCATAAGCATTAATGAGTTAGCTAGCATAGAAAATATGTTAGTAAAAAAATTAAGATATATCAATAAATCTTTTTATTAAATTGGTCAGAATTTATAAATTGATAAAATAATAATAAAAAATTTCAATTAATTGAAAAAATTAAAAATATATATTATTTTTAATATAAATGTGAAAATTCATATTTTTTTTAACAATTTAGATTTTTTATTTTATTTTAGACCCTTATTTTCTTTGTTTTATAGTTTCTTTCAATTGAAACTCTGGGTTAGAGCTATATACTAAAAAGTTTCCCTGATTATAAAAGTTGAAATAGAAAGCGAAGCATGGAAGGTACCTAACTATGTACGAACTATATACAAAAGGTTCCACCGATCAACTAATTATTTATTAGTAAATAGATCAATACCAAACAGTCCCATGCGCGCAACAGAATCAAATTATTTTTTCTTTTTTCAGAATGATCAGTTTATGTCCACGTGAATGTTTTCAATAATAATAATAATAATAATAATAATAATATCTTTTCACCTAACTATTTAGAAATTTTTAAAGAGTTGTTATGTGATGCAATTGTTGTATCAATATAACTACGATTTTGAGTCATTAGGTTAACTATTTTTAATTTCAACGGTTGATAGAAGTAATTTGTTACCTGCTGAATTGATAAATTTTTTTATTATTATTTTACCAACAATTTGTTTAACATGTTATCTCTTATGAATCTTATTCTTTTTCATTGAGCCAACCCTATTAGAATTCCAAATTATTTCTTTCTATTTTCTCATTTGTAGATCTAAATATTTTTTTTTTCTACTTTTCCTTCATTTCTTTCTAACCAAATAAATGTGAAAGAAAAAAAAACTTAAAAACCTAACACTCATCTTCCCAAATCTTTTCTAGATTAATTCAAATCTGCAAACTTGAAAACTTGGATTCCAAAGATTAGATTGACAAGCTGCTGCCGGATGCCAAAATCTACAAAGGTTACAATACATGTTGCCTCAAGATAAAGTCTTCTATAGAAGCTCTTCTCCATGCTAAGATAAACCTACTAAAACTAGTTATGGTACAAAATAAAACGCTCTATGCCAAATATGATTTCTCTTCTTGTTCAAACAATGGAACGTCTTATTATTTGAACCATCATACTTATATATAAAAGTAGGAATGAGGGATAGATAAATTTACTAAAAAGCCAACATAATTGTATTAGTTAATTGTTAATTTTTTTATTTAATAATTTAATTTGTTAGTAAATAATATTAATAATTTATTAGTTAGAAGTCTAATTCTATTAAGACTAGGTAACTACGTTTTATATATAAAAAAAAATCTAATAACTAATATTAAAAAGAAAAAAAAATATTAGAAAGACATATTAAACAAAATAATGATAGCATATTGTCATTCAAAATACAACAATAATGATTTTTATTGACATATTGAATTTATATAATGGTAAGTTTAAACTAAATTACAACCACGTAATATATAACATAAATTTTAAAATACTTAGTACAATTCTTATAAGTTATTTAAGAAGTTATAATTTCTTAATAATTTTTATATAATTCAATAACTAATTTATTTTAATTATAAACATAACGAGTTAAGTTTTTTGACGTGCATAGTATAATATAATTTACTTTTATATAAAATATAAAAATCAAATATAATTAATATTTAAATTAAATATAACTTAATTACGTGATAATTAAAAGTAACTAACATTAATTTGTTGGACAATAATTTATTTAATGATGATGAGTCAAATTATTAAAATCACGTGCATTGCTTATGGATGATTGAGAATAGAGAAACAAATAAAATAACCGTAAAATATTTAATACTTCTATTTTATATATAATTTTTAATAATGAATAAATTAGTAATTTGGATGACGGAAAAATGATTATTACTTATATTTTATATATGATTATTAATAAAAGACAAATTAGTAATTTTTACGAGTCAAATATATAATAATCACATGTAACGCATATTAATGATTATCTTAACTCTTAATCAAACCATAACATATATAAAAGCGAGAATATGGATGACGAACAAAATAACCGTAAAATATTTACTATCTATATTTTATATATGTTTTTTAATAATGGACAAATTAGTAATTTGATAAAATTTGAGATAAATATGCACTTTTATAATTTACAATGAATAAAATATCACAATAAGATGAAACAAATTAATAAAAAATAAAAAAAAGTATGTAAAAACTAAATGTTGATTAATAATGAGTTTCATATCTAATAATCATCGTGCAATACCTTTATTTTATATATAATTATAAATATTTGAAATAAATATACACTTCCATTAGTAAGATTACGACTTTATTTATGAATAAAAGTTCTATTAATATTAAAATAAAATTAGTTTATTAACAATATTGTGATATTATAATTCTATATTTTGCTCAAAAATTAATTATTTAATTAATATTTTAAATAAGACGAAATAAATTAATAAAAAAATAGAAAAAAGTATATAAAAATCAAATAATGAGTAATAGCGAATCTAATATCTAATAATTACGTGCAAAATACATTAATGAAAAATTAGTGAAAATAAAATATGGAGCAAAAAAAATAAGAAAAAAAAATTATTATTTATCCATCTGATTTGATATAATACACTAGCATTTATGAGATTTGAAAAATATATTATTTGTTTTACGTAGTTTAATATAATATAATAACACCATTTAAAGTTTGAAAATTATAATATTTACCTTCAGTAAATTCGATATATTACACTAATATTTTTATGCAAGTTTGATTTATTATATTAGTATTTCCTGAAAAAAAATATTATTTCTTATTAAAGGTAAATATTTTAAAATTTAAAAAAAAACTATATAGTTTAATATAAATAAAATAGATAAGGCAAATAGTACATTTTTTAAATCTCCTAGTGTATTATGTGAAACTATATTAAGTAAATAATAATTTTTCAAAAAAAAAAATTAAGAGATTAATATTATACTCCAAATCTTGACATTGATTTTAATCCAACAGCTATCAGGTGGAGCTCCATGACATTACGCTAAGATCAGTCGCAGAGAGTAGAGAAAATTCCGTTGAAAGAGGAAGAGAGTGAAAGAGAAGACTTGGTATATTATCATAGTAACCACGAATTGGCGCGAAACCAATGGGGAAGAAAACCGAACTCGAAGGCCCTTTCACAGACTGTCCCCTTTCTCTTTCAATCAATGCCATTCACTTCCGCCCCAACTCTAACCCACTAAAAAAAGAACTCTTTCAAGTCTTCAATCTTTCCTTTTCCTTTCTCTCAATCATTCAGTTTTCATTTTCGTTCATCCCATACTCCATTATTCATGTGACTTTCCTTTTTTATTTCCTTTTCTTGTTCGAGCAACTGGGTTTCATTTATTTACTTGTTTTTTTAATCATTTATAGCTATTGGCTATTTGGGTCGCTTTTGCTTTTGCTCTTGCTCCTACTTGATCCAGTTTCCATAAAGCTGTGTTTTTTTTTTTAATTTTTTTTTATGTTGGTTTCAAAAGGTTATGGCCATAATTTTCCTTTGTGGCCATGGGATTGTTGTTATCAAGGTGGAATTTTGAGTTAGGAAGTTAATGAAACTTGCTTAGTCACCAACTTTGGATTCAAAAGCTTAAAAATGGTACGTGGTTGAATTCCTCAATTAATGTTATTTTGCTTTGGCGATGCAATTCAATAGTTTGAACCTGAGACCTCCTCATGGAATTCAATTTTAACCAATGGACTGCTTCACTGGGGTCTTTAGGTTATAGTATTGAACTTCATGCTATAATTATGTCCAGTAACGATATTTTCCCTTTTATTTAGCATGATATGTTCATAAATTCCAAAATTTGACAGAAAATAACAGATATCTCATTGTCAAGATTCAAATATGTATGCTTGACTCAAGTGTTTGATTGTTGGACATTATAGGG
This sequence comes from Balakata baccata, assembly GCA_949630135.1. Lineage (NCBI taxonomy): Eukaryota > Viridiplantae > Streptophyta > Magnoliopsida > Malpighiales > Euphorbiaceae > Balakata > Balakata baccata. Next base: position 4,790 of record CATIWF010093081.1, on the reverse strand, counting down.
ACACCTGTACATAAGACTTGGTTGGTTGCCTTTGTTGATCATTATGTTGGAACTAATGTCCATTTAAATTGTTTGGTAATGGTTGCAAAGAGATTAGTATATTGCATGTTTAGTGTTTCTGACGTGTATGATATTGTAACTCATAAATCATAAAGCACTAGTTGTAGGGAGGGGAAGAAACGCGAACATGGATCAGAATTCAGAAGGGCAATGTAATCATTAATGCAAAACAATTGTGAAGTAGTGTGCAATATTTTGAAGACACCTGATAATGTTAATTATGGGTAAATGCTTGTGATGTAGGATGCTGGTAAAGAGGTTTTTGTGATTGGATAATGTGGTGGATTACAACATTAAGATGCTTACATGTACAGGTTGAATAAATTTCATAGGCAATTAGCATCGATTTAAAAAAAGAGAAACATTGACAGCTTGGGGGTTTGAGATAGACTAACGAGGAGTCATCCTTGAGAACTCAAGGATGAATAAGAAAAAGAAAAAAAGATTAAGATTCTACCTAAACTAGAAATATCTCAAGGTAAAAATTTATAAAAAAAAAGCTCACAGCATTGACATTCTTTGCTGTTTGAGATGTCATATCTAGTTTTAAAAAAGTGCAAATAACAGATGAAAATCTTTAGATGACTGATGGTATACATTTTAGATTAATTATTGCCACTGATAGGAACTTATCAGTAGCTTTAAATGTGGCTGTGAAAATTTTATTCTGTTTAGTTTATTAGTATGTTATAGCTCTCTCTTTCTGTCTGCGTGTGCGTGTGGTGTGTGTATCTACTATATTCTTCTTGATGTACGCTATGCTGCAGGGAACTTCGGTGAATATAATTGAAGGTTCCCATGTCTGGGTTGAAGACCCAGGACTGGCTTGGATTGATGGACAGGTATTAAAGATTAATGGACAAAATGTTGAGATCCAAACCTCAGATGGCAAGAAGGTATATACATGCTTACTGACTGAGAATTAAAGGGGAACTACTTGTATTTTATTTGTTATTTTGCTTTCCAGATTCAACATGTCTACAATATTATAACTTAGAGATTAGTTGAAATAACATAAGCTTTTGATTTTTGTGATTTATCTTTCCTACTTTTGGTAATCTCAAGGTCACTGCAAACTTGTCAAAAATATATCCAAAAGATATGGAAGCTCCTGCTGGTGGAGTTGATGACATGACAAAGCTTTCTTATTTGCATGAGCCTGGAGTTCTTGAGAATCTGAAAACAAGATATGAACTGAACGAAATCTATGTAAGTCTTACTGTTCCTTGATATCAATCAGAAGCAGCTAATTTACTGGATCCAGAAAAAGGAAGACAAGAAAAATCCTTGCTCTCTACATCTATGGTCTGTGCAATAATGTATTATTTCTGCTTCCATTCCAGACTTACACTGGAAATATTCTTATTGCCATTAATCCATTTCAAAGGCTGCCTCATATCTACGATTCTCACATGATGCAACAATACAAGGGAGCACCATTTGGAGAGCTAAGTCCTCATGTGTTTGCTGTCGCTGATGTTGCATACAGGTTATTTTATTACCATTTATGTGCTATATATTATTTTCTTTATCTTCAAATGCTAATGGTAATTATTTACTTCAATCAGGGCAATGATCAATGAGGGAAAAAGCAATTCCATTTTGGTCAGTGGCGAAAGTGGTGCGGGAAAAACTGAGACTACAAAAATGCTTATGAGGTACCTTGCCTTTTTAGGTGGTCGAGCAGCTACTGAAGGACGGACAGTTGAACAGCAAGTTCTTGAAGTATAGTTGAAAGCTTGGAATTTTTTTTTTTCATGATATTTCACCACTCCATATTATTTTTGTTTGATGATGTTCCTATGTTTTCTCATCTAAATCCTGACAAGGCCTCTGTGTTATCTGCAGTCAAATCCAGTCCTTGAAGCATTTGGGAATGCTAAAACTGTTAGAAATAATAATTCCAGGTGCGTAACTCCTCTTAGACCAGTCAATATGATGTTGATTATCTGTCATATATAATGCTGTTAATGCTAAAGGTAATATCAGAAAAGTTTCTCTATAAATTGTATGAGATCTTTAATGATAAAGGATGTATAAACTGTCGTGATGACCTCTTATAACTAAGATCAAGCATTTCCTTAGGAGGTTTTAGACCTAAATGTGTTAGTCACTTGACAATGATGTTCTTCTACAATTAATACTGGTGCAGCCGTTTTGGTAAATTTGTTGAGATCCAGTTTGATAGGCATGGAAGAATCTCAGGAGCTGCCATAAGAACTTATCTTTTAGAGAGATCCCGTGTTTGTCAAATTTCTGATCCTGAGCGCAACTATCACTGCTTTTACCTTCTTTGTGCTGCACCGCCAGAGGTAACTTTACTGAATGACGACTTTCACTGTGATTCTGTTGTTAGAGCAGATTTAAATTGTTTTTATTTCATAAAACTTCAAGTTAATTTGTCATCATTGACAGGAAATTGAAAAGTATAAGTTGGGACACCCAAAAACATTTCACTATCTTAACCAGTCAAAGTGTTACGAACTGGTTGGTGTCAGTGATTCCCATGACTACCTGGCCACAAGAAGAGCTATGGACATTGTTGGAATAAGTGCAAAGGAACAGGTATAGTTTGCTCAGGCATGCTTTTGACTGCTATCCAGTATCATTAGCATCTTATTCTCTCACTTTCTTCATCTCAGGAAGCAATTTTCAGAGTTGTCGCTTCAATCCTTCATCTTGGAAATATCGATTTCTCTAAGGGAAAAGAAGTTGATTCATCAGTTCCAAAAGATGACACAGCTAAATTTCATCTTATAACGACAGCAGAGCTACTAATGTATGAGTTTTGTTTATCACATCACCTGCTGAGCTGATTGCCAAAAGTACAAGCCAACTATAGAATTTTATTTCTATTTCAGGTGTGATCCTGCAGCCCTGGAAGATGCATTATGCAAACGTGTTATGATCACCCCTGAGGAGGTTATCAAGCGAAGTCTGGATCCTCAGAGTGCAGTAGTAAGCAGGGATGGTTTAGCTAAGACAATTTATTCTCGCTTATTTGACTGGTAAGACATTTTTTTTAATTAGATATCAGTGCAATATGCTCTTATGTATTTTCTAATTGACCATGAGTCATATCAAGTGAGATGAAAGCAGTATGATGCTAATTTTCCTTTTTTTTTTGGGTTTTGTACAGGCTGGTGGATAAAATTAATAATTCCATTGGACAAGATCAAACTTCAAAATGTCTAATTGGAGTCCTTGACATATATGGTTTTGAAAGCTTTAAAACTAATAGGTAACAACTAATCAAAACTAATATAACCAAGTCAATCTCATGTATTATATTGAATATCGCAGGAAGTTGCTTTTGAATTTTGCTTAACAATTTACAAATCTGGCTGTGCAGTTTTGAGCAGTTCTGTATTAATTTTGCAAATGAGAAGTTGCAGCAGCATTTCAACCAGGTAATAATCACTTATAATTGTAAACCGCTTAGGTTTATCAGTATCTTTACCTGAAGAAGAATTGTTAATAAATTTCAGCATGTCTTCAAAATGGAACAAGAAGAGTACACTAAAGAGCAGATTGATTGGAGCTACATTGAGTTTGTTGATAATCAAGATGTGTTGGATCTTATTGAAAAGGTTATTCCTTTATACTCCAATTTAAATGTCAATCTTTAGCTTTAACATATTTTCCCATATATCATACCCTAAATCAGTTCATGTGTTAGTTATTTGTGCCCTCCAACTGCTATGAACTAGTTTATTGGGCCCATTTTTATGCTGTCATATTTGACTTACTACTTCAAGTATTTACATATTTTATTTTAATATCTTTCAGAAACCTAGCGGGATCATTGCACTCCTTGATGAAGCTTGGTATGCTATTCTATTTTTCTTTCCCTGTCTTGATATTTTGTTTCTCATTAATGTGGTTGTATCTACTAAGTATACCATGTTGAAATTTTTCCTCTTGACTCGTGTTAGTTGCATGTAAATTCTTACTTTAAGATTTTTGTTGAAGATCAGATTAATTTTCTCATTCTTATTAAACACACTTTGCTTTTTCAGCATGTTTCCAAAGTCAACCCATGAAACATTTGCAAATAAGCTATATCAGACATTTAAAGCTCACAAGCGCTTTATCAAGCCAAAATTGTCTCGAACAGATTTTACCATTGCTCATTATGCTGGAGAGGTACGCCTATAACAGCATCAGTTTGTCTATGGTATGATATGCTGTTCCATGAGTATGATTTTCCTTGTAAATTTTTCTTGTCTCAGGTCCTCTATCAATCAGACCAATTTTTGGACAAGAACAAGGATTATGTGGTCCCTGAACACCAGGATTTGTTAGGCGCTTCCAAATGTCCATTTGTAGCAGGCCTTTTTCCTCGACTTCCTGAAGAGACAAGCAAATCTTCAAAGTTCTCTTCTATTGGTTCCCGTTTCAAGGTAATGTTCCTTCTCTTATCTTTATGATATGCTAATAGTTTTTATCTTGCAAAAACAACAGTCTATGTAGTTCTACATGTACCATCTAATGTCATTTTTTCATACAGCAATAAATTATAGTTCCAGAAATGAAATTAATGTTGTATATCGTAAATGATGCAGCTACAACTACAACAATTAATGGATACGTTAAATTCTACTGAACCTCACTATATCAGATGTGTAAAGCCAAACAACTTACTCAAACCTGCCATATTTGAGAATGTCAATATCATGCAACAGTTGCGGTGTGGTGTAAGTTGTATTTTAATATTTATTTATTCTTAA
>CATIWF010093061.1:0-31675 GCA_949630135.1 Balakata baccata | reverse complement strand
TTTTTTCATTTGCATCGAAAATATTTTCATTTGTATTGTTATGCTCCTCGCGGCCCTCTCCTTTATTTTATCTCGCCGGCTGATGTTCATACCTACCCTCAAAAGCTTTTCGATTATTGGGATGGATTTCAATGCATGTCCAAGAGTACAAATGATCATCTTGAGCTTCTTCTCTACGGAAAAAGACTCATCCGCCAGTGTCCATGTTGATATCCAATCAGAGGGGTAGTGAGAAAAGAGAAAACGATTTTCTCTTCTTTGCGTCGCCGGCAACTTAATCCAATATCTAATCGGAAACAAACTTCATTGCTTTTCCTTTCTAGATTTCAATCTCTTTTTTCTTCTTTTATTTTTGATTAATCTTCCACCATGTCTCTTTCGATTTTCTTCCACCATGTCTCTTTCAATTTCCATCAACGACCATGGTCCTCTTAGCGGTGAGTTGTTCAAATTCTTTTTTCTCTATTTTCTTATCTCTGATTTTGTTGCATTGCATAGTTTTCTAGTGATGTTTTTTTTTGAGTATTTGTTGATAATTATTTTACAAATTTAGCAAATTACATATAATTTTCAAAGTATATCCAAATTATTCTCAAGATACAACGAAAGTATTTTCAAGAAATTCTCAATCTTAAGGTATACCGAAAGTAATTCTAGGGATTTTTCAAGAAATTCCCTAAAGTATACTCAATGTATTCTCATAAAATTCCCAAAGTATATCCAATAAAAGATATTCCTAGAAAATTCTTAAGGAATTTCCAAAATATACTCAAATTATTCTCGAAGTATATTCAAAAAATTCATAAGATATTTTTATAGTACACATGTACTATTAGTTTTGAGAATATATGATACTTTGAATTTGGATTCAATTCAATTATTATTCTTCTTCTTTGGTGATAATTGAACTAATGTATACTGAATATATTCTATAGATATGCCATCTAAATATTGTTGGAGCGAATTTCTAAATTTCGTTACTATTGTAATTATTTTAGGTGCTTTTAGGTACTTATGAAAAAAAATTGACTAGCAATTATATCTTTGTAAATATTCCGTTTTTTCCATTTTTTTGTAAAATTTCCTTTTTTTAACCCTTAGAATTTTCATTTTTAATATATATAATAGCAAAATGGATGACTATTTTTTTAATATATGTTATTGTTTGAAGTAAATTCAAGTTAAACTATTATTATTTTTAATTGAATTTTATTATTTTCCAATTGCTTGTTTATTTAATTTAGATAAAAGTTTACACAATTTTATTCTGTTATTAATTTTTGTCTATTTCAACTTGGAATTTAACTTTTTCTTATTTTTTAATGTTATTTTTCATTTATTTTTGTTATGTTTTGAAGTCAAGTGTTATTCTTATTTTTTGTTAGATGCTTTAAGTTTTTCACGTTTAAACAAAAAATTATTGATGCATTTTTCAAAGGTTTTCATATTAGAAAATTACTGAAATTTTTTATTCATATGCTATTATTATTAATAAAGGTCTTGAAAAAACATAAAGTAATACTCTAGATTAGATGATTTTATTTGATAATTTGTAAGTTCATGAGTCTAATTTTTTTTTTAAATTACTTAATGACAATTAAAGATGTGATGATGTTTTGTTTAGCGAATTTTTTTTATTGAAAATAGTTAATTTGGATGCGTTAAGTTTGGTTCCTCCAAAACTTGGAGTCAAATTCCATCGTAATTGGATTTAAAGTTAATGTAGATAAATGTTTGATGATATATTTAAATAAAAATGATATTTCAACAATCTAATTAAATACAATAAAAACTTGAGAACTTAATCAAATAATTGATTATCCTTTTAGGATTTGAAAATGGGTTTTGCCTATTTAAAAGAAGATATATTTATTATAAAATAAGAAATTAAAATAAATTATATTCACGATGATATTTTTTTTTTGGGAGAATATTCATGACGGTTGATGATTATTAGACTATATTTATCATATAACGGATAATAATAAAAGGGAGCATAATGAATAGCTGAAATTCTAAAATATTTATTTAATAATTGTAATCAACAAAGTGAATATTTTATTTATTATAAATATGAAATATACACATATTCATTATAGTACATTATTTAATCATACTATATATAAAAGTGGGAGTTGGGAGAGACAGACAAAATTACAAAAAAAACAACATGATTGTATTATTTAATTGAGTTAATTTTTTCATTTACTAATTGAATTTATTAGTAAATAATATTACTAATTCATTAATTAGAAGTGCAGTTTTATTAGAACTATATAACTATATTTTATATATAAAAAAATCATATAACTAATATTAAAAAAATAAATTAATAAAAAACTATTAATGTCCAACATTATTATTATTTTTTACATTCATTGAATATTATCAATAAAAATTAATATTATTATTTTTAATTATAAATAAGTGATAATTATAAATAAAACTCCAATATTGAATCTAATTTTTAATTTAAAGTTCAATATTTTTTTTAAGTTCCGTGAATATTATGATTTTTAATTTATGAATTACAAATAAGTGATAATTATAAATAAAACTATAACATTTAATCTGATTTTTAATATAATGTCCATAAAATTGACATTGAAAAATAAATATTTAATATATTTAGAGTCATATAATATATCTAACTTTTATTATTATTATTATTATTATTATTATTATTATTATTATTATATATAATAAATATTGGATCATTTGTACTATGATTATTGTTGGTCCCTCCTTATATTTTATCTTATTTCCGCCTCTATCCGTATCTACAATTAAGTAGGAGAACTCTTAAATGAGAAGTTTTGCAAAATTAGAATAAAAAAATATATTAAAAATATAATTCAATAATTAATTTTTTTAATTATATATATAATAAGTTAAGTTTTTAAAATTTACATGCATAGTAAAATATAATTTTCTTTTATAGTAAAATATAATAATCAAATATAATTAACAAACATTAATATTTAAATTAAATGTGACTTAATTATATGATAATTAAAAGTAACTAAAATTAATTTGCTAGATAAAATGATGATGATGATTATTATTATTATTATTATTATGCGCATGGATGATTAGGAATATGAGAACATATAAAATAATCGTAAAATACTTATATACTACATTTATTTTATATATGATTTTTAATAATGAACAAATTAGTAATTTTCATATGAATTATAATACGAATTTAATATATAATAAGTACGTACATGACACGTTAATGAAAAATCATAATATCATATCATCATACTATATATAAAAGTGGAAATATGAGGACAAAAAAATTTAAAAACATTGAAAAATTAATTTAATAACAAAAATATTATGAAAGCACAGTAAACAAAAAATAACAATAACATATTGTCATTTAAATTATAACAATAATAGTACACTAAATTACATCTATGCACGTAACATATAATATAAATTTTAAAATACTGAATACAATTCTTATAAGTTATTTAAAAAGTTATGATTTCTTAATAATTTTTATATAGTTTAATAATTAATTTATTTTAATCATATACAAAATGAGTTAAGTTTTTAAAATTTATTTGCAGAGTATAATATAATTTACTTTTATATAAATTATAAGAATCAAATATAATTAATAATAGTTAATATTTAAATTAAAAATAATTTAATTATATGATAATTAAAAGTAAGTAAAATTAATTTGTTAGACAATATTACAATTATTATTTATTTAATAATGATGTGTCTAATTATTAAAAATTACGTGCTATAATTGGAAATAAAGAGACAAACAAAATAACTATAAAGTACTTACTACCTTTATTTTATATGTAACTTTTAATAATTGACAAATTAGTAATTTAATTATGGGCAAAATGACTATAAAATACTTACTACCTTTATTTTATATATGATTCTTAATAATAGATAAATTAGTAATTTTCATATGAATTATAATACGAGTCCAATATCTAATAATTATGTACAACGTAACCAACCTAAATGTATCAGTTAATAGGTTTAATTTTGTCATTTAATAATTTAATTTATTAGTGAATAATATTAATATTTATTTAATAATAATGAATCTAATTATTAAAAACCAATGAACGATAAAAAAATATAATAGATAAGATAATTAATGGGCCAGATAATATGACGTGATTTTTTATATAAATTATGATATAAAATCAAATATAATTAAATATTACATGAATTTACCGTACAATATTATTATTATTTATTGAATAATGATGAATTTAATTATTAAAAATCATGTAATGATTGGGAATATTAGGAACATACAAAATAACTGTAAAGTATATATTGTCTCTATATTATATATGACTCTTAATAATGATCAAATTAGTAATTTGATAAAATTTGAAATAAACATGCACTTCTGTAATTCACTAAAAATAAAATATCATAATAAGATGAAACAAATTAATAAAAAAATGAAAAAATTATATAAAAATTAAATGATAATTAATGATGAATTCAATATCTAATAATCATGTGTAAACAAACCAACTTAATTATATTAATAATTAATTAATTTAGTTAATTTTATCATTTAATAATTTAATTTTTAGTGAATAGTATTGACAATCCATTATTAAACTTATTTTATTATTTATTAAATTAATTAACTTAAATATTAATGAGTTATAAAATAATTAAATAACTTAATAAGTAATAAAAAATAATAAAAATACGTTATAAGTAATGAACATACAATCAATAATTAAATTTAAAATGATAATAATCGTGTTAAAGACAATGAACAATTAAGTTGAAAATGATGTATAATTAAAATATAAACATTAAATCTATAAGTGATGAATATGAGATAAATAATTAAGTTTAAAATGATAAATAATTAAATGTATAATAATGAACAATAAAGTTCAAAGTGATAAACAACCAAATTCTAATAAAAAGATTTATAAATATATCACCATAATTTACTATACATAATTTATTATTATTAAAATCATAAAATACTTATTATCTCTATTTTATATATGACTATTAATAATGGACAAATTGATAATTTGATAAAATTTGAGATAAATATGTATTCTTATAATTCACTATTAATAAAATATCATAATAAGATGAAACAAATTAATAAAAAATAAAAAAAATTACATAAAAATTAAATAATGATTAATAACGAGTTCAATACTTAATAATCACGTGCAAACTAGTATATAAAAAAAGTTAATGCACTAGTACATACACACTGCTGATAATATAAATAGTATAATTTTTAAATATAAAGAGATATTAGTATATTATATCAAATTATAGAGGATAAATTATATATATTTTTAATATTAAAGAAAATTTTTTAAATATTAAGAGAACTAATATATTATTTCAAACTATTTGGGTAAATAATATATTTTTTTTCAAACAATATTTTCATTTCTATATAACGTTGCTAAAAACTCAGAAAAGTAAAAGAAATTTGCATATTGACTTTTCGCATTAATGGTTTTTTGAATTTTTTATCTTAACGGCGACTGATAAAATTAACAAAATTATCGAATAGAATCACAGATCTTGTTTCTCTCTTCTCCATTGCACAATAACAACGAATACTACTGAAAGAAGAAGAAAGGCATGAAGAACAACGATAGCAGTTCGAGTCCGGATTCGAGATTCAACCAAACCCTCAAAAATGTCCAAGAGTATGTTTGGATTCCTCATATATATGATTTTTTTTAAGCAATCTCTCAATTTTCGTTCCATATGCAGTGTCAAGTTCTCCTGCTTTTGTTCTGGCTTGTGAAATCCATTTGAGAAAACTTCAGATCTTCGATTAGCATTCTAATTCCAGACTTTGAATGGATGAGAATTAAAATTCTTGGTTTATTGGGATAATCGTTTCATTTTGTAGTGTACGCTAAGAACTGAAGTTCGAAAGAATTCATATTTCTCTTTGCGTTTATTAGCTTTAATTTCTTCAAAGTTATTCCTAGATTTGAATGTTCTAAATTGGAGGCAGATTGGTGTTAGAAGGTTCAGATCTCTTAAATTAAGTCAGGAATCTGGCATTGGCATTTGAATTTCTTTTGTTGTTTGGAAATTGGATTAAAAGTTAAAAGTTATGTCAATTTTATAGTATTTGGATCTCAAGAACAGCATAATTTGGCTTTTAACATTGATGTTGATTTGGTTGTTTGTGAATATTTTGAGATAAATGAATTGGAAAAGCTGTGTGACTATGCAATTATTAGAATTGTTTTCACATCCGAAAGACGATTATTGTTCTTTACTTTTGCCACTATATGCTGACGTGGGCACAACATACTTAATCTCAATGAACAAAATGCTCGGAGAACATATTTTTTTTATGTGTACGCATGGCATTTTAGGTCTTGATAGCATATGGAGAGAGAGATGCATTTAGTAAGAGGTTCGACATGCTACTTGGAAAATCACTAGACAAATTAAGCTTAATAAAATGCCATGTCCATCATCTATTATTATTTCAAAGCTTTCTGATGGTATTTTCCTTTCAGAATGATGCAAGTCTCTAAACAAAATGATATTAGTGCTCTTCTCCCTCTCCATCTGCAAGTGCAAACGCATGTATTTGTCTGTCCACATTTTTTTGCAGTACTCAGTACCTATGTGGTTGAAAACTTTCATCTTGTATTATGTTTTAAATTGAGATACACGTTGTAGACAATCTTTTGGTGTGAAGGTGTTTTTTCTGACCACATTGGTTGCTGCTAGATGTGGTTTTAAATTTTGTGTTCTGTTGTTTATCACTGGGACTTATTTCTTTCTTTCTTTCCTTTTTTTTTACCTAAAAAATCCATTTATTACGATCAAGCTTGCTTAGAGGTCGCAGTATTCCTGGTAAAATATTACTGACCAGGAGAACAGATCCACTAGAAGATCCAGGCTCACAAGAACATTCTCCTACGTTTGGAAGGAGTTTATCCGAGAATGATACTGGCATAAGTGATCGAATGGACATGTCGAGGGAGGTAATGTAGATAACTGATACCCAGTTTATCAATTTTTGTGTGTGTTTCTTTTAGTATTATCATTATTCTGTTTAGGGGAATTTATAAACTGTATCTTATTTCTCATATAGGCAGAAGCCCGGAGTACTAGCAGGCTGAGTAATAGTTCAAGTGCAAATAAGTTGAAACCTACACTCTCCAATATTGATGTCACATCCAAAGAAATTCAGAAGTCATCCATGGGTGCTAGAGCTACAGACTCAGCACGAGTTATGAAGTTCACTAAGGTGCTATCAGGAACGACAGTTATATTAGGTATGCCGCTGTGTTCTAGCTACTTTCTTGTGTTTTTAACTATATGTTTATTTACTTTTTTTAATGTCCTATTAATTTAAGTTTGTGCATATGAAGAAACGATGTATGTTAGCATGCCAATCTTATGGCATGCATAGCTGTGAGATGAATTTAAAATTATAATGAAGATAAACCTTGTCAAATTAATGTGCAGATATGTACGATCTTTATGTGTGGTATGGAAAAACCAGTTTGATATTTCATATTAAACAATAATGTTACCATTACACATGACTATTCACATGTATTTTAATGCGATTGTTCTTAAAAACACAGCATTTACAGTCCATTTGGTACATAAGATTGCTAAATTAAGCCATAGGCTCTAATTCTATGTTTAGTTCAATAAATTAGATATGGCTTAGTAATTCTAAGGGCTTACTAAACCCATAGGTTAAGGCTTAACTAATACCCACCTCCTCCAAGTCTTTACTAATCCCTTTCTAATGGAATTACTAATCCCTACATTTATAAAAGTAAAAAGCCTAAACTAGCCTTACTATTTTACCTTATTCTCTAAAATAGCATTAATTTTGAATTTTATTTTTCAACTACCTATATAAATAAGAGATATTTAAGTAATTTACTTATTTCACCATTTTATCACATTGCTTAAACCATCATACCAAACATGGTATTACAAATTTGGATTAATTAATACTAGGATTAAAATATTCTTAATAAACAAGGGCTAACTTAACTAATCCTATGGCTTAACGAAACACAATATTAACACAAATCCTATGTCTTAAGCAATCCGTGAACCAAATTGGCACTTGGAGTTGAAAGGGGAGATGAAATAGCTGAGGTTAAAAAAAACACTGGTAGAGGTCAAGAAAGCTGATTTCTCTTTTGAGCATATGTAAAAACTGGTTATTGATGTATATTAATCAAATATGGATGAGCTTGTGTTGGAGACAGTGACCTTGGTCAAATGAATATTTAAAATAGCTATAATCCCTTGATGATTGATACAAAGTTTTAAGTTTTTAGAAATCTTCTATAATGCGGTTTTTGAATGAGACTAAAATGCTTAAATGATTTTTAATATTGTCCTGATTTAAGTTAAACTTGAAAATCGCCTTTTGTACTAATCAATTAAATGGAAGAAAAGAAGAAATCTGCTAGTTGAAATTTTTGGTAAAGATCACTGGAAAATCAAGAAACATAATAGAAAATAATACTTGGCAAGGTCTTGATCTCTTTTTAGATGTGAGACTAAACAATGGGTGATGCAACACAAGGTGCATGCATTAATGAGGTGTTCTGAATAGATGTTAGCATTATATGGGGATGATAGACTTGTCTAAGATGTTTCAGTTATTATCAACAAAAATCAACATATTCACATCCTTATATTAGATGGGCCCGTGTAAAACACTCTTATCGAATTTGGATGGATTGGTAAGTGGAAAAGTTGCTATTACGTTCACTTCCTGGATCTTGCTCTTATTTCTTTAGTATAAATTGTTATTGCATTTTTTGTGCTGTAATATCTCCTTTTATCTTTAATTTTCTTTCAAATTTCATTTTGCAGAGAGATTGCGTGAATTAGCTTGGAGTGGTGTACCACCATATATGCGTCCAGATGTTTGGAGGCTTCTCTTGGTAAGTTTGATTCAGCTACTATATCAATTTTTTTCCCTATTAAAAACTTGGTGTTAATTAGTATAGCCTGCGACTTGGAGCTCATTTTGGTTTCTTATTTTCATGCACATTCAACACGAAGAGAGCATACTAAAGGAATTAAGATATAGATTGATGTCATAAGGAGATGAGAGAGAGAGATGATAATGCTGTGTAACCTGCAGTAGTGGTCGCTGTTGCATGTGACAGAAATTTTTTTTTTTTTTTGAGATACTTGCAGAACACCTATAACTAAAAATCCTCTTAAGATAAGTAATGAGTATAAAATATCAAATCCAAGGATTATATTATCAACATCATTTTTTTTCTTTGAAAAGGCTACAAAGACATAAAACTAGTGATATTGAAAAAAAATCACCAAGTTTAAGAAATACAACTAAGCAATGAGTACAAAGACATCATCCAAGGATTGCAGTTATCATCATCGATCAATTAAAGTGCTTGGTATGAACACTACAAATTCTTGCAAAAAATTAATCATCTCTGTTGGAGCCACTTGGAGAAAATAGTGAAAGAGATCTCTTTGCTTGATTGTGCTGTTGCCAAGTATAATGTGTTTCTTTTAATGAGTATTCTCTTTTCATGGAAAGTTAAGGAAATTTAGAGAAAGTAGGAAAGATGTAGAGAAGTATGGAAGGGAGAAAAAATGGGAGCAGTATGCCCCAGAAGCTGAAAGATAGGAGTATATTTTGTTCTGCAAATGCCTTTTGCTGCCTTTTTTTTAGCAGTAATGTTGCATTATGTTGTGTTTTTGTTTATTTTAGCTAAGGAAATGTAGAAACAGTGGTATGTTTTAAAGAAGCAGTGAAGCACATGGAGGGAGAAGAAAATAGGAGCAGATTTTGCTTCACAAATGCCTCCTGTTGCCCTTGTGACTTGTCTATTGAGCTACTACATTTCAATTTTGTCCTATTGAGTCCTTGTACTTCTATTTTCATCATCTTTAAGCTCTATGTTTAATAGTTGTGAATTTTTTTTACAATAAATATAATACATTCCATTAAATTTATATTAAAAAAAAAAGAAAATCAAACAAATTCGTCCAGCAGATTTCTGGTTTGCCTGGATAATCTCCCGATTATGTTGTCTCACTCTCTTCATCACCACAACCAAATACCTCACTCCATCTCAAATTTTCTTTCATTTTCCTTCCTCTTTTTCTTTCTCTTAAAACTCAAATACAAACAGATTTCTCTCTCTCTCTCTCTAACATAATTTTTCTCCTTAAACTCCTATATTATTCTGTGTAGTTATCCTTTTTTTTTTTTGTTTATTAGTGGTGTGTGTTTTTTTTTGGGTTGAAGATATGGAGGGAGGTGCGCATGTGGGAGACGATGCCTCCACTTTAAGAGATTTTTTCTCGTTGGCTTTGGAAAATCCTTGTATTCTTTACTTTAATAGTAGTTCTACGTTGTTAGGTTAAAATAAACCTTTAAGAATTAAGATTGCTTATGGTGCCTTTATCTTTCTTTGTGATTTGCGTACAATCTTAAGACTTACCTTATATTATGAAGTTGGAAGAGCCAATATTATATAATAGTTTCCTGTAACTTTTTAAGTCCTTGTAGTGAGCCAGTTTATCCTAGGATATTATGAATTATGAAAGGTCAGTATGACATTTCTTTTGGGGACAGTGTTGTGTGGAAGTTAGGAAGTGTTGTAGTAGTGGATGGAGTGATATTGGAAGTCAGGGATAGATGGAAATTCCTTTTATGGCAATTTTTTAGAATACAATAGTGTATTCTGGTAGGAAAATCTAATTTGTGAAGATTCAAAATTGTGGCCTAGGTACTTCCACAATTAAATAATATTGATTTGCTAGGCTAGGGAAAGCAGGTGATTTCATAATCACTTAATTGGCTGGTAATTCCACAAAATATTTTATGTTGATTCTAGCTGATCTTGGATCATATATCTTGTTTTGAAATATTTTGGAAAATTGCAAAGCCTGGGCTGGCATTATTGCAGTTTCTTCTTTCCTTTTTCAAAATGTTGCTTTACGGTCTATCAGGTTAAAATTTATTCATTCTTAAGTCCTCAAGTTACTTAGACATCGATCAGGTGTCATGTCAAAGTGGATGCAAGTCATAGTTGAGTTGTCTTGGTTAAATTAAAATTATCTAACACCTGGAGATGATGAAATTACTGAATTTTTGTCTTTGAAGTTTAACTGTGCTGTATTCTTTAATTCTCTAGACAGTAATTAGGGTGTCTGATGTTTTAGAGTTCAAAGTAGGATAAATTGTAATTTTGGTCCTTTTCTTCTGTTAATTTAGTCATTATCAGTTTTTCTGTTGGGTTTGAGATAGATTTGCTATTAAAAAACTAGGGCAAATAAGTAATATGTTCAATGTAAAATGGTAATACTTCTGTCTCGGTTACGCTTTCCTCTCTTATTTATGCAGGATCACATATCTTCTGATGCAATTTTACTAGTTTTAGGATTATTACTATTTCAGTTTACATCCTTTTGGCCATCAACTTATTTTTAAAGCAATTTCAACTGAATTGTTTCACTACAAAATAGTTTAATTGCAAGTCTATATTAAAAATGGCCAAACTAATTTTCTCTTTTCAATTGAGCTACTTTATTTTTTCATATCTGCTTAAGACGATATTAATTGATTAAACACATGTAGTTTTTGCTGCTAAAGCTGCACAAAATGATTATCAAGTGATGTCTGGTGGTGCAAGAGTCGCCCATCATTGCTGCAAAAGTTGACATGTCCAATGTTGATGCTTTTAGTTAAATACACTGTTGTTAGAATCATACAATTTTCGATTTGAATCATCTGAATCGATACAATTCCCAATAAAACGATTCAAATCTATAGTATGAATCGTGTGAATCGGCAGCGGATCACAAAAATCAATTCAATCGACCGATTCTATCAATTCATTAAACAAAGCAGATATTGAGCAAAGAGTGAGCAAACTTACCGACGGAGAGAGAGAAGACAGAGATTCCATTTACTCTTCAAACCCGGTCGTCATGTCTGCTGAGTTAACCGAGTTAGTGGGTTGAGTAAGGATCATGAGCAAGGAATCTGTGATAGCTTGCACGAGTTTGAGATTGATAGTAGTTGATGTGAGTGAAAGGTGAAATTTCGCGAGAAGAAGGGTTCAGAAGAGAAATAATAGTTGGGTGTGCTGCGTGAGGCCATAAAGGGGGACGATGGGATGCATAAATGGAGGATACTGCACAGGGGGTGGGATGAGGTATGGGATAGAGAAAGAGAAGAAGGAGAGTTATTGTATAGCTTCAGAGAGAGTAGGAGAGTTAAACCCAATAGTAGGAAATGATAGACACGTAGCTCATGATATTTTTCTATATCTGTCATTAAATTTTCAAATTACTCACAAATATAATTTTTTTATTTGCATTTGTTCCATATATATTCAACAGACTTTTTAGAGAAATATAATGATTTTAGGCAACATGACTTTGAGAATTTTTATTGGCTGACATGCCCTTCCAAGTTCAGCCAAAGGAAATTTACTATTTTATTAGTGCAGATTTTGAATTTTTTTTTTCTATTTAACCTAATGGTTTTTGAGATGATTAATTGAAGATGGATGATAGTGCTACATATATTATATGAATTAAATAGTTTATTATTTTTAGTAATTAAGTAGTATTTTTATGTTTAATCATTGTTATATTTTAAAACTATGAAATATGTTCTTAAAATGAATATATATTTTTTCTAGTTAATATTATCAATTTAAATTGAATCTTATGATTCGATTCTCGATTTATAAAATGACAAATTCGATTCTTGATGCGAATCTCGATTCAACAACTATGGTTAAATAATTATGCAATATTAGGTCTTAGGAACTTGTGATGTGTGCTATTTCAGTGTGTCTAGTGAATTCCGATGGGTAAAATGAATTTTTTGTACCAAAACTTTGGCACTTGTATCAAAATGGTACAAATATTTGTTTTGAATCAATTTAGTACCACATCTTTACAATTTTGTTTCAAAACTATATTTACGATAGAATTTGTCTGACGTGGACACTAGAGATACACGTATCATGCCACATTACATGTCACTGTAGCTAAAAATGTCACATATTACCAATTCATATATCTAAAGACCAAAGTATGTGACATTTTTTTATCTGAAATAACATGTAACGTGGTATGACATGTGTATTTCCGTTGTCCATGTCAGACGAATTCTACTGTAAATATTGTTTGAAACAAAATTGCAAAGATGTGGTACTAAATTGATACAAAATAAAATTTTAGTACTATTTTGATGCAAGTGCCAAAATTTTGGTACAAAAAATTCATTTTACCCGAATTCTGATTGCTGGTATTTGCTAAAGTTTTTATTCCTACAATTTACAAGGAATTGGCATGTCTTAGGGGTTATTAACCTCTGACTCTCCGTCATGTGTGGTTTAACCTTATGTGGCCTCTTATGCTCTTAACTATGAGTCTTTATTGGTTTTTATTTTTAAATAAATGAATTTGCTTGTTTGGAATTTAAATATGAACTGACAACAGGGGTATGCATCACCTAATTCAGATAGAAGGGAGGGGGTTCTGAGGAGGAAGCGACTTGAGTATCTTGATTGTGTTTCTCAGTTTTATGCCATTCCAGATAGTGAACGTTCAGACGATGAGATCAATATGCTTCGCCAGGTATTTCCTGAATCAATGCATACTTTGATCCTTGTTCATTTTATGTTGCCTCTTCTTGATATTTGCTTATTTTTTTTCTTAGATTTCTGTTGATTGTCCTAGAACTGTACCTGATTTCACTTTCTTTCACCAAGCACAAGTACAAAAATCCTTGGAGAGGGTTCTATATACATGGTTAGATGTTAATTTTATTCTTTCATTCTTTGTTGATGATAATTTGAGTGGATATAAATAAGAACTCTGATTTGATCTTCCAGTGGTGATTGATAGTGTCTCCTGGTATTTTTGGAAGACACCTTTCCTAGCTTTTAATTATGGTCTTGCTACATCTCTTAATTTAGGTAGGGATGCACTACAAGATCATTGTTCAGTATTTGATCTAGTTTCTGGTAAAGTGTGTATATTTAAATTTAATACTAGTTAAGCTATTTTAAACAAAAAATTTAGAACTTTTATAATTTAAAATGTTATCTGGGCTATAGTTTGAATTGGAAATGCCAATGCTACTAGGTACAAATCATAAGTGTACTACTGAAAGTGCTTATTATATTAGTGTTACAGATTAGCATATCTCTAGATCTACTAATTAGTGGCTGCAAATATGGAATGTCCTAATTAGCTTAGTTTCCTTATTAGCATATATTCCTTATTAGCATTAGCCTTTGTATGTAAATATGTAACATTTTACATCAATAGATACAAAAAATATGATTCCCATATCTTTGTGTTTTTATGGTATCAGAGCATTAGAGAGTAAGATTTGGATCTGAAATATATTTGTTAGAAAAGGAGAAATACTTCTTTTATGTATTTCTTAAATCATTACAAAGAAATATACAAGTTTATATAGAACTTTTATCCTAGAATTAAGGAATAAAAAAGAAATAAAATAAAAATATGAAATATTCAAAATAGGAAATATATCACAAAGAGGAAATATTCTAAATAGGAAATAAATCCCTGATTTTCTTACACTCCCCCTTAAGTTGGTGCATAAATATCAATCATGCCCAACTTGCTTATAAGATGCTCGAAATTATGCATTGGAAGCCCTTTGGTCAGGATGTCCATTGACTAGATGGAACAAATGGTAGATAAATAGTTTCAGCTTCAAGTTTTTCTTTGATAAAGTGTCGATCAATCTCAATATGCTTTTTTCTATCGTGATGGACAAGATTGTGAGCTATGCTTATTATAGCCTTATTATCACAATATAGCTTAAGAAGAAGTTTAAGCTCATTGAGAAATCTTTGTAGCCATAGTACCTCACAAATTCCCTGAGCCATTGCATTAAATTCAACTTCTGCACTACTTTAGGCAATAACACTTGTTTTTTACTTCGCCAAATAACCAAGTTCCCCTAAATAAAAGTACAATACCCCAAAGTGGATCTCTTGTTAGTTACTAAGCTAGCCCAATCTGCATCTGTAAATATTTCAATACTCCTTTGATTAGTCTTCTTAAAAAACAAACCTTTTCCAGGAGTAGATTTCAATTATCTCAGAATTCGGTATATTGCCTCAAGATGTTCTTCATAAGGTGCTTGCATAAATTAACTTACAACACTGACTGAAAAAGCAATATCTGGTCGAGTATGAGACAAATAGATCAATTTCCCAATCAATTTTTGGTATCTACTAGTATCCAAAAGAATACTTTCTTTTTTCCAAAGTTTCACAGTAGGATCTATAGGAGTTTCAGCAGGTCTACAACCACTCATCCTAGTCTCTTTTAGGAGATAAAGAATGTATTTACGTTGAGATAACACATTTTCTTTCTTTGAACGGGCAATTTCCATTCCAAGGAAATATCTTAAAGCTCTCAGATCTTTGATATTAAATTCTAATGCAAGGTTTTTCTTTAATTTTTCCATTTCAACCACATCATTGCCTGTGAGAATAATATCATCAACATAAACTATTAACACGATAAACTTTCCTTCAGAAGAGAATTTGAAAAACAAGGTATGGTCAGCTTGTCCCTGGGAATAACTTTATTTTTTTACAGATTGTGTGAACTTTTCCAACCAAGCTCTCGGGGATTGTTTGAGACCGTTTAATGATCTCTTTAGTTTACATACTTTGGAACCAAATTTCTCTTCAAAGCCAGTGGACTATTCATGTGCACTTCTCCATCCAAGCCTTCATTTAGAAATGCATTTTTTACATCTAATTGCTGCAAAAGCCAATCCAAATTAGTAGCAATAGATAAAAGTACCCTTACCGTGTTCAATTTTGCAACATGAGCAAAAGTTTCAGAGTAATTTGTGCCATATGTTTGGGTGAATCCCTTAGCTATTAATCTAGCCTTGCATCTCTCTACTGAACCATCAGAGTTATATTTCACAGTGAATACCTATTTACAACCTACAGTCCGCTTCCCTGCTGGTAATGCCACGACACTCCAAGTACTGTTCTTTTCAAGAGCTCTCATTTCTTCAAATATTGCTTCCTTCCACTTTGGAATTTCTAGAGCCTCCCGTACATTGCTAGAAATTTCTACACTAGACAATTTAGATGTAAATGCAACAAGAGATGGAGATAAATTTAAGTATGACACAAATTTAGATAAGGGATATCTAGTACTGGATCTGACTCCTTTGCGAAGGACTATATGGATATCAAAATTAGAAGTTTCAGGAAGAGGATGGAAATTACCTGCACTAGATTCAGATTATTGATTTGTCCTTAGTTCGGGTTCATGATTGTGCTAAAGAGCCAATTCGTCTTTCCTTTGCTTATGGGTCTTCTTCGAGTAAACAATCCCTTTCCAAGTTTGGTCACCTTTTTTGGCATGCCAAAGTTTAGATTTTAATTCAAAAATCTTAGATGAATTTTTTATGTTAGAATAGGTATCCTGAACTGCTTCCCAAATATCTCTGGCTGTTGACAGAAACATAAATGGTTTACTTATAGTAGGTTCCATAGAATTCACTATCCATGCTATAATCAAGGAATTTTTTGACTTCCATGTCTTAAGGGCTGGATTCTCATTAGCAGGTCTTACCACTTCTCTTTTCAGATAATCAAACTTTCCTTTGCCTTCTAGACTCAGACGAACAGTTTGAGACCATCTACATAATTCTTCCCATTAAGCCGATGAACATTCAATTGGAGTGAATTATTAGATCCTTCTATCGGGCTGCTGAGATATATTGAATTCATGTTTGAGGTAGTTTCTCTGGATGTAGTTGAATCACTATTGGTTGAACAAGGGAGGACTATTTTTCAGTGATTGTTGCTTGCTATTCGTATGAAGGAGAAAAATGAACATAGCCAAACAGAAAAAAAGGTCAGACAAGGTCGGAAAAATATAACCTTAAAAAAAGGTCACCGGAGGACAGCTCATGCGCTAGCGCTGCTATTGATAGAAATTTCTCTTGAGGACTGGTCGGCATTCGGCTCTTCCTCTGGTGTAGTATAGTTGTTAAAGGCGCGCCTTGAGCCTAAGGAGAGGTGCGCTGAGGCCTGCATTTGTGACATTAGTTAAATATTTGTATTTTTTTTTTATTTTTAGTGTCGGAAAATCTAAACCATTGATTATAAATTGAAAATAACTCTTAGTATGTTTTACCACATCTAATTATTTCTAAAACAAATAATAAAAAAGAAAAAAAAAAGGTTAGGGCAAAGAAAACATCTGTTCCAGCCTTTACAAAGATAATTCGAACAACACAATTTTGGCCCAAAACTAATTGTATTTTGCTATGATAATTCATAATTGATAAGTGTTAGAATTTGTTAAATACAGTATCAATAAATTTAGGATCCTTGTGTGTTTAGTAAACCTAGGAGCATTGTGTTTAGGATATTAAACCTTAATTAAGTTTTTTTTCTCTGTGTATGTGTTTCTATTTTGTTATTATAACTTATGTGTTTTGAGTTTTAACATTTATAATATTATATCACCTTGCTAGTAGTCTAATAATAAAATTTATAATTTTTTTCAATTATTTTTTATTTTTGTACCTCATGTCACTCAAGCGCGCGCCTGCGCCTAGGCTCCAGGACCCCTTAGCGCCTTTGTGCGCCTTGCGCCTTTAATAACAATAGGTTTAGGAAGTGAGAGCTTAAACTCTCTTAATTGGGTTGAGTATTAAAACCCTAGAGAGCAAAATTTTTAAGTAGAAGAAAAAGGCTAGTAACCCAGCTTTGATACCATGTTGGAAAAAGAGAAATACCTCTTTTCTGTATTTCTTAAATCATTATGAAGAAATATACAAGTTTATATAGAACTTCTATCCTAGAATCGAGGAAGAAAAAAGGAAAATAAAAAGAGACCATATTCTAAATAGGAAATTTATCACAAAGAGGAAATATTCAAAATAGGAAATAAATCCCTGATTTTCCTACAATATTTTTCTAGATTTGGGTTATCTGTCAATTTGACAGATTAGGATTCCAAAATTGGGTTATCCACTTAAAGTGATCTTTTGTTGTCACCTATATGCTGCTACCTTTTAGTTCCGATGTAAAGGTTCAACAGAGTCAACAAGAGTATATGGCCATTATGAGTTTTCTAGCTGGTATTCCTTCTGAATTTGAGACTGCAAAGTCTCAGATACTATCGAGTTTTGAAATTTCTTCCTTACATGATGTTTTTAGCAGGATACTATATACTGCTGCCTTTTAGTTTCGATGTAAAGGTTCAACAGAGTCAACGAGAGTATATGGCCATTATGAATTTTCTAGCTGGCATTCCTCCTGAATTTGAGACTGCAAAGTCTCAGATACTCTCGAGTTCTAAAATTTCTTCCTTACATGATGTTTTTAGCAGGATACTTCGTACATGAGGACCTCCACCTGTTCAATATAATAGTGCTCTTGTTAGTCAAAATCATGAGTTTTGACGTTCTTATCACAAGAGTGGTGGTAAAGGAGGATCTAATGCTGCTGAGTCTCGAGCTCCAAATTTAGGAGGAATTGTGTGCCATTATTGTCATAAGTCAGACTATATGAAACGTGATTACAGAAAACTTCAACATAGAAATCAGATTACTCATTATGCTTATATGACATCCACTACTGATTCATCTGAGAAATCAATCCTTATCTCTATATATGAATTTGCCAAATTTTTCCAGTACCAGGAATCATTGAAGTCTTCATCTACTCTAGATATTGCTATTGCCGATTTAGGTAAATCCAACGCATGTCTTGTTTCCACCTTCTCCAAATGGGTCATTGATTCTAGTGCCACAAATCATAACAGGTAACTCTAGTCTCTTTTTCTACTTTCTAGTCGCATAAGTCCACTTCTAATGTCACATTAGCAGATGAGTCATCATTTTTTGTTCTTGGGTCTGGTACAGTTAATTTGACCCCTCTGCTCCCTCTAACATCTCTTCTCCATTTATCTCAATTATCTTTCAATTTAATTTCTGCAAGCCAAATTACTCGCACTCTTAATTGTTGCATCTCATTTTTTCTTGATTACTGTTTATTTCAGGATCTTATAACGAAGAAGATTATTGGTAGAAGATATGAGTCAAGAGGCCTCGACATTCTTGACACTTAGATCCCTCGGTCTATTGTCTACTCTGGAGTTACATCACCTTTTCAGGTGCACTGTCAGTTGGGTCATCTTTCTCTTCCTTCGCTTAAGAAATTGTGTCCACAGTTCAGTATGTTATCTTTCTTAGATTGTGAGTCGTATTAGTTTGCTAAATATTATCGTCTTAGTTCAAGTCCTAGAGTTAATAAAAGAGTTACTTTTCCTTTTGAATTAGTCCATTCTAATATTTGGGGTCCTTGTCCAGTTCAGTCTAAAATTGGATTTAACTATTTTGTAACTTTTGTCGATGACTACTCTTGTATGACTTGGTTATATTTAATGAAAATTTGTTCAGAATTATTTTCACATTTTTGTGCATTTTGTGCTGAGGTTAAAACTCAATTTAATGTTTCTGTCCAGATATTGCGGAGTGATAATACCAAAGAATATTTGTCATTTTCTTTTTAGACCTATATGATTCAACATGACATTTTTCAGTAAACGTTCCCATCCCAAAATGGAGTGGCAGAACGAAAGAACAGACATCTCCTTGGAACAACAATAGCTCTTTTGTTCCAAATGAATGTACCTAAAATTTTTTGGGCTGATGCAGTTTCAACATGTTTTTCTGATTAATCGTATGCCTTCCATTGTTCTTCATGGTGGAACTCCTTATAGTATCCCCTTTCCTACTAAGTCAGTGTTTCCTATTGACCCTAGGATATTTAGTAGTACTTACTTTATTTGGGATGTTCGTCCCAATATCACTAAATTAGATCCCAAGTCATTGAAGTGTATCTTCCTTGGATATTTTCAGTTGCAAAAATGTTATAGGTGTTATTGTCCTAGTCTAAATAAATACTTTGTCTCTACTAATGTTACTTTTTTGGCAGAAACACCATACTTTTCATGTTTTGTTTCCGCACGTCAGGACGATGATGATTTGTTATTCTACACTATCACATCCTCAGAACCAGTCTCATCCTCTGGACCTGTTTCTGTCTCGAGTCCCACTAAGCCTCCTATTCTTCAGGACTATTCTAGACGTCAATAACCTCCTGATCCATGTCCTACACCAACTCCTATGTCATTTGGTCTTATATTAAGTGATGATCTTCCCATTGCCCTACGCAAAGGTAAGCGCCAATGTACTTATCCTGTTTCATCTTTTGTTTCTTATCATAATATGTCACTTTCTTTTGTCTCCTTTACATCCCTTGACTATTCCTAAAATTGTTCGTGAGACTGTTTCATCCTAGATGGAGTAATGCAATGCTGGAGGAAATGAAGGCTTTGGATGATAATGGTACTTGGACCTTGGTTAATTTGCCTTTAGGAAAACAAGCTATTGGATGCAAACGGGTATTTACAGTTAAGGTCAGTCCTGATGGGTCAATTGCTCGCTTAAAGGCCCGTCTTGTTGCTTAAAGGCTCGTCTTGTTGCTAAAGGCTATGCTCAAACCTATGGAGTGGATTATTCTAATACTTTTTCTCCTGTTGCTAAACTAACATCTGTGCGGTTGTTTATTTCTATGGCAGCTACTCATAATTGGCTTTTGTATCAACTTGATATCAAGAATGCATTTCTTCATGGTGATCTCCAGGAGGAAATTTACATGAAGCAACCTCTGGGGTTTGTTATTCAGGAGGAGTATGGGAAAGTCTGTCGTCTTCATAAATTTTTGTATGGTTTGAAATAGAGTCCTTGATCTTGGTTTGACAAGTTTAGTCAGATAGTTGAAAAGTTTAGGATGCTGAAATATAAGTCTGATCACTCGGTGTTTTACGGACAATCTAAAGCTGGAGTTATTTTGTTGGTTGTGTATGTTGATGATATAGTTATCACTAGGAGCGATAGTATGATAATCTCATCTCTGAAGTCGTTTCTCCATACCCAATTTCACACTAAAGACCAAGGGCCGCTAAAGTATTTCTTGGGGAGTGAAGTTACAAGGAGTAAAAGAGGTATGTTCCTATTTCAGAGAAAATATGTGCTTGACTTGTTGTCTGAAACAGGAAAATTGGGAGCAAAACCATTGAGTACTCCTATGATTCCTAATATACAACTCACAAAGGATGGTAAACTATTTGAAGATCCTGAGAAGTACAAGAGATTGGTTGGGAAGTTGAATTATCTCATAGTGACTCACCCGGATTTTGCATATTCTATCAGTATGGTGAGTCAGTTTATGTCATAGCCAACAGTTCACCACTGGATAGCCTTAGAACAGATTGTGTTACTTGAAAGGAGCTTCTTGACGTGGTATTTTATATGCGAATCATGGACACACTTGTATTGAGTGTTTCTCTGATGCAGACTAGGCAGGCTCAAAGATAGATAGAAGATTCACATTGGGCTATTATGTTTTTGTTGGAGGAAGTTTGGTTTCATGGAATAGTAAAAAGCATAATGTTGTATCACGCTCAAGTGTTGAATCAGAATATTGGGCCATTGCACAATCTATATATGTGAGATTATGTGGATATGTCAACTCTTGATTGAAGTGGGTCTCAAGATTACGGTGCTAGCAAAGTTGTGTGATAACCAAGCCGCTCTTCGTAGTGTTTCTAATCCTGTTTTTCACGAATGAACAAAATATATTGAGATCGACTGCCACTTCGTTCGGGAGAAACTACAACAAGTTTTGATCTCCACAGGATATGTGAAGACAGAAGAACAATTGTAAGATCTCTTCACTAAAGCTTTAGTTGAAACTCAGATTGATTATTTTTGTAATAAGCTGGATATGATTAACATCAATTCTCCAATTTGAGGGGGAGTGTTACAGATTAGCATATCTTTAGATCTCCTAATTAGTGGCTGTAAATATGTAATATCCTAATTAGCTTAGTTTTCTTATTAGCATATATTTCTTATTAGTATATAGCCTTTGTATATAAATATATAACATTTTACATCAATAGATACAAGAAATATGATTCCCATATCTCTGTGTTTTCAATTAGAAAAAATGCTCTCAGATGCTTATCAGACATATTGATTTATGCAGTCTAACATACTTTAAGAATTAAATAAACTTGCATGCAGTCTGGAATTTCAATTTCATAATCTTCTTAGTTCAGAGCTCAATGTGTGCACTGAATTGCAGCAAGAAATCTAATCTGTTCACGGTTCCATCTCTGTCTGACCTTCATTCTTCTGTTTTTATTGTCTAGATGTGTTCTGCTCCATTTATTATAAAATATGGATTTCTTCTTCTTCTTCTTGTCTCTGATACTGCAAATATTTTTCAATGAAGCAGATTATTAGTTGTTAATCATCAAAGCATGAATTTATATAAGGATCAGTGACAGGTTGGATCAGTTGTGGGTCATCAATTTCTATCTTACACTCACTGTGAAAAACAAGCCTGTATCCACGACCATTGTGCTCATCAATTTTATATTTCCTCTGTAAATAGGTTGACAGTGCAGCTCTAGGCTTTACAGTTTGGTATTACCCTTGTCACAGGAAAAAATTTGGGTAAAATTGTCTGAACATGATGTCTACACTATGTATGCAGTGTAAGGCATCATGCCAGATTTTTGGGGCATGATTTTCGAAGATCTTCCGCTATAGCTGTTGCTTTATCCCATTTTGTTATTAACAAAGTCTCATGAAAAGTTAGGGTATGATCATGTTCTGTTTAGTGAAAATTTCCTTGGATCACAGTGGTTTGCTGAGTTATGACTGTGAATGGTTGGACACTATGGAGCAGTACTGTAACAAAATTCAGATTGTTGTTTGGGACAACATGACAAAGTTCTGATATAACTAGCCACATTATAGGAGAATTTCTAATTCAGTTATGACTCTACTGTGTTATTCCTTGCGGAGCTCCCCATCCTAGTTTTTCTGCAGCTGGATCCTCTGGAATCCCAAGGAACCATTGTTAGAATAGGATTTTAAATCAGTATTTTAAGTATACTCGGAATGGAGATGGCATTTTGACAGTTTTCAAAGGTGGGGAAATTAATGAAAAGTTTGAAAAATAGTCACCAGGGAACACAGTGGCCAGTGCCTGTCAAATAATTCTTGAGAATGGATATTGGAGAGAGTTCTTGCTTCACTTCTCGATTTCTTCAGAAATAGTAGAGATGTTTTGCTTGTCTAGCATATATGACCTGCTTTGTTCATTATATCTTGCATTAAACATCCATCTTTTAGTTCCCTGATCTGGCCTTTCTTCTGGCTGAAATTGTGTTAGATTGAGATATTTTAACAGCAGAAAAGAAAAGATATGCTTATATGCTGCTTGGCTGTAATAAACTTACTCAAGATGTTCATTATTATAATAGCGGTAATAGTTTTATCTTAAGGTGTTATGCTTGTTTGATTTCTCTCCAGGGCAATACGGCATCCTGCAAGTGGTTATGTTCAGGGAATAAATGATCTTGCTACACCATTCTTGGTTGTTTTCTTGTCAGAATACTTGGAAGGAGAAATAGATAACTGGTCAATATCTGATCTATCTCCAGATAAAATCTCTGATGTAGAGGCTGATTGTTATTGGTGCCTATCAAAGTTACTAGATGGCATGCAAGACCACTACACATTTGCTCAACCAGGAATACAGAGACTTGTTTTTAAGTTGAAGGAATTGGTTAGACGGATTGATGGTAAACATTGTTTCCTCTTTCGCCTTGTCTTGGAATTGGATAAAAGGTCTTGGTTTTGAACCCACTCTTCCATGTTATATTACTTCTAGGTGTACTAGCTGAGCCAAACTATGTTGGTGCTCAACAATAGTTTTTTTCTTTGTCTGAGAGTCACCTCTATTTCTCTTGGTTGACGACCAGAAGAGCATAAGAATAAGAATAGTTTTCTTCATGGCTACAGTAAAAGAATTTCTATCACTGCCATAAGAATGGTTTTCTTGATTTCTCCCTGCCTTATGGCAGTGTTTGGTGTAACTTATTCCTCAAGAAATGCATCAACATTACCAAGCTGATGCATCACTACCAGATGTGCACAATAGCTTCAAACTGCCTTCACCTCCACATATATATATAACGTAACTTGTTTGTAAGTTGTATGCCTAT
Source organism: Balakata baccata (assembly GCA_949630135.1). Classification (NCBI taxonomy): domain Eukaryota; kingdom Viridiplantae; phylum Streptophyta; class Magnoliopsida; order Malpighiales; family Euphorbiaceae; genus Balakata; species Balakata baccata. Next base: position 7,498 of record CATIWF010093061.1, on the reverse strand, counting down.
CTCAAAGTCTTATTTTCTGAATTGTATCAGAACCTGTCTCGAGGCACATGGAAGAGCAAGGGCTTGAATTTCTTCAATTTGCTTTTCGTTGGTTCAACTGTCTTTTAATACGTGAGGTTTGTTTTCTCACTTCACTGCAAGCAGTCACAATTATTATACATCTTACATTTAGAAATCGTTTACATTCAGTGCAGTAAGTGGCCTGAACCTGTAGGTCTGAGATCCAACTGAGAGAATTTTGCACATTTTGCTCTTACAATTTATTTAGTTGATTTACTTTTTTGTTTTATTAGATCCCTTTTCATCTTGTTACCCGCCTATGGGACACATACCTTGCTGAAGGAGATGCATTGCCAGATTTCCTCGTGTACATATATGCCAGTTTTCTTTTGACAGTGAGTCACAATCACTTCCTCTGCATTGATGTTATATACTTGGTTTTACTTTTGAAATAACTCTATGGGTGCCTAAACTTTTCTCCCTGCCTAATTTTGTTGAATTAGAGCAAGATTTTTTTAGTTTACCTGAAATGTTATGCGTCTATTTTTTATTATCCCTGATTAACTGACTAATCTATTTGGTAAATAGGATTGCTTAATTAAGCCATAGGATTAGTCTCTAATCCTATATTTGGTTCAATAAATTATGTATGGCTTAGTAATTTTAAGGGCTCAATTAACACATAGGTTAAGGCTTAGCTAATACCCACCTCCCTATGTCTTTACTAATCTCCTTTTAATAGGATTACTAATCCTTACAATTATAAAAATAAAAAGTCTAAACTAGCCTTACTATTTTATTTTATTTTCAAAATAGCCTTAGTTTTTGTTTTCAACTACCTATATAGGATAAAAGATATTTAAATGATTTATTTATTTTACCAATTTATCACATTTCTTAAACCATCATACCAAACATGATAGTACAAATTTGGATTACTTAATACTACAATTAAAATATGTCTTAATGAAACCTAGCATTAATACTAATCCTATGTCTTAAGCAATCTGCGAACCAAATGGACTAAAAGTTTTACCAATCTCATTATTTCTATGCTAAAACCGATGAAAAAAATAAGGCTAGATTAAATTTAAAAATTTGGTGAAGGTTTGGGTTATGAGGTTTTAATAATTGTACAAAATTAAAAAAAAATTCGCTTAGGTTTGGGTGTAAAATGATTTTATCATTTTAACTTTTAAAATACTGTATTTTTTTTTTTTTTTTTGTTTTTTTTTTATCCTTGCTATTTGGCAAAACTGAAACTACCAAAGCTTGGCTCTATCTTTTTCCTTTGTATAGCGAATGAAATTTCCAGTATGTTTAGGTAAGAAGATTCAACCTCAGGCTGTTGTAGAAAGATTTTGCATTGAGTTCTGAAATGGGGTGCTGTAATTTTCTTGCAGTGGTCAGACGAGCTTCAGAAACTTGAATTCCAAGAGATGGTGATGTTTCTTCAGCACCTTCCAACTCATAACTGGACACACCAAGAGCTAGAGATGGTACTCTCCAGAGCATACATGTGGCATACTATGTTCAATAACTCCCCCAGTCACTTAGCTAGCTAGGAAGTGTCATTTTCAACCTATTGACAGCCGCATCTTAACTTCCTTTTCAATATATTTTTTTTTCTATATTATTTTTGGTTCCTTGAAGTGGTTTATTATCACCTCCACTGGAATGAATATATATATATATATATTCATTCCAGTGGAGGTGATGAATTGTGTGTAGCTTGTAAAATTCTTTTTCACGGTCTCTGGCATTTTTCTTTGTACATTTACAATTGAGTGTAGAAAAAGAAAAAACAAGAAATTTTTGTATAACAATTTTTGAGGTTAATGAATCGAAGTTAAGAGAATCGTCTCACAATACGTTTACCTGGTCTGATTAATGTGGGTGAAAGTTATGTGATACTTCATGCTGCTTATAGCAGGCATTATCTGTGAGAGGGGTGTTCTCAACAAGTCGCAGAAAATCTATGGCAAGCGCAATGACGAAGACAAAAAATGGTTGTTGGACAGGTAGGTTACATTCTTTCATTAGAAAGATCACATAACAAGTTCTTTGTATAAACATACATATTACATAAAAGTTTTTTTTGGACGTCGGGGGGCCAGGGTCACTGTCAGCCCCCTTTGCTTCGTCCCTAAGCAAGTGAAGGGAGTGGTGGCTGTACTTGCAGTTGGAAGGCTGAAGTGGGGTGTGTTCGCATTGAAGCAACAGTTGAGTGATAACATGTCATATCACCACAAATTATATTTTTCAGTTATCACATCATTTTTATTATCGTATTAGAGTTGAGTATCATATTACAATATTTTTAAAAGTTTGATATCAATTTACAATAATAATAAAAATTATACCATTTATATTATTAATCCATGTCATATTTGCTCCAAATTGCAAAATCTTCAAACATAGCATAATTCTATTATTCTTAATGGGCAATTGACATTAGGTACATATTATATCAAGAGACCTATAAGTTATCTTAATTAAGAGTTAATTTGGCAATATGAACTAAGAATATAAGTGCATATTAAACCGATAAGTTATACGGTACATATTATATTAAGAGTGTCATGCTGTTAATTTAGATACTAATCTATGTACAAATTTTTAAATTTCTTCAAAAGATGAACTAAACCGCAAATTATATATATATATATATATATATTTCGCTTTGGTATGAGAATTGTTAAACCAAGACACCAATACAAAAAATAGATTATTATATGAGTATTGGTGTATTTAATTATAAGAAATTATTAGTGGAAGGATGAAAAATTAAGAAATTTAAAACTTAGGTATGGATTAATTTGTCAAGAGAAAAGATTGAGGGGCTAAGATAAAATTTAGACTTGATTAATTTAACAAATAATTAACTATATATATATAACATAAACTAGATGCATGTGCACCATTTGGCTCAACATGCGGCATAATCTTGTTTCTAACTTTCCTAAAATGGCTACACATGGCATAACTTAGAGAATACATATGTATAAACTATTTATCTCTTTCTTTTGAGGTGTTGCCGTCCACTTAAGAGTTTAAGACTCTAACAATTAACTTTTCTTTGGGTCATTTTCTTACAAATCAGAAGTTCTCTTCATTATTTCCTATTTTTCTCTTCATTGTTTTTATAATGAATTCTCATTCATCAAACACCAAGTTAGCTAGAAGAAGTGAAATTTCAAAGAAGAGTGGCACAATTTTCTTGCTTGTAAGTCAAAACTAATTCTTTATGTTAGAGGTCTTGCATGTCTTCCTAGGAGCGTGAGGACTTGCATGTAGAATAAAGTGAAGAAGAAGCCTTGCATGTGAGATTCAATGTATGTAGATGGTGGAAACAACTTAATTCAAGCTTTGAGATAGCTAGTTAAATGTAGCAATATCTGTTGTTTCTCCAATATCATGAGTTGTATATTTCGAATTTACTTGATTCAAAAACCAGAGTACACTTAATATCAGGACCTAAAATTCTTGTTAAGAAACCGTTACTAAAATCTATCTTTTTCGAGTCCAAAATATTGATGTAATTTGAGATAGTGAACTGTCTTGAATGTGTTGAACAATATATGATGTTTAATCATAACTTTCTCTATGAGAGTCCTTTGATGGTATTTTTAATTGGGTTAGAAAGCTAACATCGGAAACTACAACTTTCATGAAGATTATAAAGTGAAAATCCGTAGATAATTAGATATAAAAGTAGAACCAATACAGAGTATGGAAACTGCCCATAGTGATAGTGCAGTTTTTAAGTGAACAACCCCTAATGAATTAACTATAACTTTCTTTTTAGAAGTCGGATTTAAGTAATACAAAATTCTATGCAAAGCTTCCATATAGAGGTATAACTTTCATAAGACTATAGAGTGAAACAATGTTAGAAAGTAGGTCAAAAACATAAATCAAAATTGGATTGTGAAACTGTCTATTGCATCTTTTAATTGAACAATCTTCAATAATTTGCTTGTAACTTCATCTTTAGAACTCTGATTGAAGTGAAACAAAAACCTACTGAAAGCTTATATATAGCATTACAACTTTACAGAAGAATGATAAATCTAATTTGACTAAAAGCTAGCTTGAAATGGGACCACAAAACAAAACAAGTTTGGAAGTAGTAATGATATATAAGGTTTTATGGTAGTGTAATTTTTTTTTTTTTTAATGGTTTTAGATGTTAATACATGATTATACTTACTATAGAAGATGAAGTAGAGGGAGGTGATAACCCTCAAACCGGTTATACAAGCTCCAAATATTGGGAATTTGTATAGCTCCGTAGAGGTATGTACATAACCACATGTGGATTTAATTGATGAACCTACATGTTCGTTTGATGAACTTGTGGCTTGTAAGTAATGAACCTGAATGTTTTGAATGATGAACATGTGGCTTATAAATGATGAATTTGAAATGTTAGAATGCATTATGGGTGATTGTGATGTTGTATATTGTATTATGGAGAATTATGAGGATGATAAAGCCCGATTACTCTAATTAGGACTAGAGTTAGGATAGATAATATGTCATTGAGAGAACCTTGGTACCGCTTTAGGCTCGGAGTTGGCCATCATGGGAACGAGACCCATGCGTCAAGGGGTTATGCTGGAGCGGCACCTTTGGATACTTGAGTTTTATCTTTATCAGGCAGAGATCTTGAGAGGTTCGGAGTAGTCGAAGTATCCTATGTTCATTTTAATTAGGTTAAGAGTATAAGGGTACTAATCTTGACATTTGAAACTAAGGTAAGTGTTGAACTGAATTTTGGTTACGTATGTTGTATGATCATAATAAATGATATAATGTATATGTTGTTGTGATGAAATGAAAAATTACTTGAGATATTTCACTTTGTCATGCATACATATTAAAATGTGTATAATGTTCACAGATACATGTCAATTAAACCTATATGTTGTCATGTACCGCTAAGCATGTTGTGTTCACGCACATGTGTAGATAGTAAATTGCTGACAATAGAAGAAACTCATAAAGAGAGAAAGTGAAGGACAAGTTGTTGGAGTGGGTGATATAACTTTATTTTGTGTATTTTCTTTTGGGGTTGGGAATTAACTTTGTCTATCCTTAAATTCATGTAAATGTTATATTTTCGATGAATTTTGTAAACATTTTGGGCATGTGTAGGTCCTAACTTTTATATTATGAAACTTAATATTCACACACCTTTTATAAATTCTTTCTTTATATTTCCTTTAAGTCATCATGACTATTATGCAAAGTTGTTTTATAAGAATTAATTTTAAACTCTCATGCATTGTAATATTTCTCTATATAATTGGGAAGAGTCTTCTAATTATATGGTGGGGTATTACAAAGAGACCGATAAGTTATCTTAATTAAGAGTTAATAATTTGGCAATATGAACTAAGAACATATGTTCACGTGTGTATTAAGCTGATAAGTCATCTTAATTAAGCTGAGAAGTTACCAAAGGAGAAGAATTGACAAACTAGATGTTTATTATCTGATAAATAAATATGGGGAAAAAGAATTCATGCCATTGTGCTAATGCTAGACCTTTGATCTGCAAATGTACCTTCACGCAAAAGCAATTTGAATGTTGTCTGTGATAATATAACAACTTTCTAGGTTAGAACTTGCCAAATTTACCAACATTATTGTTCAAACATACAATGAAGTCCATTACATCGAGAAGAGTTCAACAGATAGTGCCTAAATTTTGGGAGATGTCGTAGAACTCTAACAGGTAAGCATACACCATCTACTCGTTTTGCTATGCCTTCTATAGACACATTTTCCTTCTGACTTTCTTGATATGGCATAATTTTGCACCATGTCATTATGTTCCAAACTTTCCAAAAAACAGAAAAAGGACAATGAAATTATGAAAGAGGATGTTCTTTAACAGAACAGAAACTAGGTTGTTGAATGTGCATAATGAGTACACAACATTTCATGCCAAACAAAAAAAAATGTCTAACCATATCTTTCAACTTTCTTTGATATCATGACAAAGCAATGCCCTTCTGCCAGGCGGCTTTTAGACCTCCAACACAACAGAAAATCCCAGAAGAACTGGAGATCTTCAGACAAGATTTAGTGATAGCCTTTTTGCCTGCCATGACTGGAGTAATATGATTCAAATATAGATACTTCAATCAGATAAATTTCAACAGTATCAAACACAGATTCTTAATAACATCATCTCATAAAAAAGTGCATTTAAAAATATGTACCTCATTACACTGAAATTCAGAGAAGTTTAGTTGATGAATTGTTAATGTGAGCTGACCGGCATGCTAGTTGCTATCCTTTAACTTATATACTCAAGTCACTTCCTCAAAATTAGTCATGAGATCCATGATGGAATAGCTGACCTAAACGACAAGTATTAGTGGGAGTGTTGATATGGAAAAAAAAATGAAAGGAAAACATTTATCATATTGCTGCCAAAATGAACCTTCATATGAGATCCCAAGCAAAGGCTAAGTAACCAATCCCGTCTACATGCTATATTTATGGCAAGAATGTGTAGCTATATTTATGGCAAGAATGTGTAGCTCACTAGGAACTCCAATTTCTTCCAGTAAATTCAGAATAAAACTTGAGCCATTCAAAACGAATTACATGCAGAGATATTAGGATGTTCACTGGTTTTTATCTTCTCAGACATAGATTTTGTTAGAAATCAAATACAAGAAAATAGAGTAGGAGAATTGTTAATTCAATATTCAAAATATAGTAGAAATTGGAAAACCAATCTGAGGCCTGTGTAGCACACAATTTCCTTAAGACAAATTCGCCTCCTACACGGGTGTTTAGGATAACCGGCGTTTGTCTCCCAGGATACAACAGATTCCAAGTAGTTGTTGAACACACAACACCTACTTACAACGAACTTTACTTTGCCACAACCTCTATCACTTGAGGAGAAGAAGGAGAAGAAAGAAAGAAACAATTCAAGAACAACAAAGTATACTCTTCATCAAAATCTTAAAATTCAAGCTTAAACCACCTATTTATACTAGATGGAGGAGACAATGGATTAATTGTGATTAATTTCCTTTAAAGGCTGTTACTAATGTCTTTGTAACTCTCAAATAATGGTGAAATTAATCTTTGAAACATCAGAAATTGACATTCCAAAAGACATGAAGCTCAAAGGTTCATTCTGGAACAGAATCCACACAGGCTTGTGGATCTACCTTATACTCCCCTGCAGACAAAACGACACGACTGTGTCAGTGGCCTAGCCGTGTGGATCCACACGGGAGGCGTGGCAGAATGCCAACCGTGTGGATCAACACGGGAGTGTTGCCAAATTTTATTGAAAAAATTGGGCTTGTTCAGGACCACGAGATTTTGGGCCGACATTCGTGTACGCAGGTCGCGCACCCACGCATTGGGCCATCCCAGCCCATGGATTTACACCCCCTGCGCTTGAGCGCGCGAGAGAGAGCCTTCCATTCTACTTTTCTTACCCATGTAAGAAAACATTTCT
>CATIWF010093055.1:0-11966 GCA_949630135.1 Balakata baccata | reverse complement strand
GGAGGGGAAGGTATCCGGATTGAACTTACTGGTTATCTAGGTTTGCTAATACCTAATTAGTTTGTTTTGTTTGAATTTCTTTGTGTTTTTGTAATTGAGGAATCACGGAGAGATTTAGACAGGCTTTAATTTATCAGTGTTGTGGAAGTGGGGGACTAGTGAGTGGTTATGTTTCTAGTTAATTCAGGTTGTTGAGTGGGTTAATTCAGGTTGTTGAGTGGGTATACGTGTAATGCGATTTTTATTTTTGGTTATCGCTGTGAGCGAACTTTTCTTCTTCTGATGTTTGCATTGTCACAAAATTTTTATATACGTTATATATTTGCATGAGTGGAATACTTTGTTGAATGAGTTGGAAGTAGTGGAATGAATGAAGCTCTCCAGAGATCATATTTCTCCTTCTTTTATCAATGATCAGAAGGTCCAGAAATCTGTAAGCTCATCTGTGCTGTTTCTCATCTCAATATCCACTGCAATACTAGAAATGAAGTATATTTCTCAAAATAAAAAAGTTCCACCATGATGCTTTAGCCTTCCCTCTGTTTTCTGCTTTCTTTATCCTGCAACTCTACTTATGCGAGTTTAAGTAACCAAATTGGGCAACTAACATTGCTATGTTCAGGTTGGATGACTCTTTTATCTTTATAAAATTGGTTAACTTTTTGGTTTTCTTGAGTATGTGGTAATATTATATGCAACATAAGTTATGTGCCAAAGCATATCAATTTTGGGTTTGGTGCTCGTGCAGCTATGTTGCAAGGTGTCAATGAGGTTGCAAAAGCTTTAGAAGTTATAATGGGACAAGAGGTATTTGGCTTCTCTTATATTTGCAAATGTGTAGAAGAAATAAATTTCATCACTGCCTGTCCAAGACAAACAGATTTAGCAATGCAAAATTTAACTATATTGATAACGAAGTAGTTTATGCATATTGTCAAGATTACTTTTCCATTCCTTTGGTGACTTTTGTATTTGGACTACAAATCCCAAAAGTCCAAACTTTACATCTTGGATTTTGCAGGATGGGAATATTTTGGAGAATGACTAATGAGTTGGAAGTAGTAGAAGGAATGAAGCTTTCCAGAGGTTATATTTTCTCCCTGTTTTATCTCTTATCAGAAAAGCCAAAAATGTGTAAGCTCATGTCTGTTTTGTTCCTACTGTAAGTATCCACTTCGAATATTAGATATACAGTGTATCGAATAAAATGAAAAAGTTTCACCATGAAGCTGGGTTAAATTACATAGGTTTTTAATGGATTAAGATTTTATTGGACCAGAGATGCATTGATGCAATGAAGAAACATGAAAAATTAAGAATATTCTGATACAAAGGGAAAAGTAACCGCTACTTCTACCTTATATACACAAACAAGAATCTAGAATCTAGCTAGGATTATATACACCCAATTTCATTTTAACTACTATACACCACCTGCACTTCACATAACTTGCACATTTTTCATTATTTCTTCACTTATGAGGTTATAGTCTGTTGAGGGACTGCTTGATGATGCAGAGATTACCGGAGTCAGTGATCAGAGCTGGAGTCCCTGGAGCTGCAAATAGCGTAAGGTGCACAACTTTTTCTCATATAGTAATCCATGATAATGCTCCGTGAAAGACATTGTTTTCTATCTTGATATATGGGTAAAGTTTTTTTTCCCCCACTAATCTAGATTCTAAAAGCCAACCAGAAACATGACTCCAGTTGATCAATTCATTGAGTTCAGATCTACGTAAACTGTGCATGCTTTGTTGCTGACTTGTTGCTCTATTTTTGACGTCAAGTACTTTTAAATCTAGCTACTTACTGTTTTAGCATTCCCACTGTTTGCTGCTTTCTTTATCCTGCAACTCTACTTATGTGAGTTTAAGTAACCAATTGAGCAACTAACATTGCTCTGTTCAGGTTGGATGACTCTTTTATCTTTATAAAAGGGTTTGTTAGCATTCCAAGTGATCCATTGAAGCATTGGCTTTGAGTGTTGGACTAAAGTCTTGTTTTTATGAAATACTTGTTAGCATTATTCCAAGTGGTTCTTTAAAGGTTGTTAGCAGCATTCTAAGTGAGCTTTTTAAGCATTGGTGTTGAATATTGAACTTGCATCATTCCACGTGCCCCATTCCTGATGCATTTTTACAAATTCACGCTGTCCTGCTTTCAGTGCTCATTTCCATGAGTTTCAGGAACCTGTGTGGACCGAGTAATTTTCATTTGTTTTCAAATAATTTGTTTTCCTCCAAAAATGAATAGATATATAATTAAAGGACTTTTGCTGTTATTTGAATTTTTTCTGTAAGTTGGGCTTGAATGCCAACAAAAGTCTGTTATTGAATTCACTGCTTTTTGTTTTTCCTCCTTGGTTTTCAGATCAACTTTTTAGGTGTGCATATAGCAAATTGATTTTCCTTAGCTGTCATTTTGATTTAGCATTTGTATTTTTTTTTTAATATTTTGTGTCAACTCGTATGTATTGTATTTTGAATCAGTTCATGAGGCTGCTGAATATGTTGTGCATGTTTGCATTTCTCTTATGTTTGTTATATTAAGTAAAATTTTTGTTATATTAATTGTTTTGCGTGTCTGCTTAAAATGTTTTTGTAATTTGGTTTTCTTTTTTAATTTTTTAGCAGTAGTTTGTACTTTGTACTATGTTGTAGCGGATGTTTTTCTTTTTTTTAACCATCCTTCTTCATGGCCCTCAAACTCAGCAATAGTAAACAAACGCTCAATTATTTTACTCAGCAGCACTCTTCCACACATTCCTAAAGGTACATATCTTTTCCTTTTCTTATAATTTTTAATTTTTCTTATTGGATGGTTTTTGAATCGAGTTTGTTTTAATATCGGGCTAATATATGGCATGACAATCTGAGTTTTGAAGATGGCAATTACCTTCTTCCACATTTGCTAACACTGGAAATTAGGGAGGTGTGTTAGCTGCCGGGAAATATTAGTCTTATTGTTTTTGGGTTCAGAGCCACTTTCTGAATTTGTTAAATTTTCTCAAATGCGATAATTTTGGTTTCCTGTCTTTCTTGATAATTCCTGTTTTATTTAGCGATCTTTTCTAATGCTTATGTGTTGCCTCCTTTATAAATGCATATAATTACCATGGGCGGTTATCTTACTGATGCAGGTGAGGTAAATTTTTTATTTTTTTTTAAAATTATGTTGCGGTTGAAACCTTTATATGGTTCATATTCATATGCTTTTTGTAGAAGCAAGTTTTCTTTTTTCCATTCACACAAATAGCGGGTATATATATATATTGCGGTCCATTTCGTGTATATTCTTCTTTTTTATTCTTGTAGAATCTCTCATTTCTAAGGTTATTTCTGTTTGAATTTATTCTAATGCTGCACCAATTTTTGTTATTTTAGTGGTATATTTTTTTTCTAAGGGTATATGATTTAAGAGCATGTGATTTTATTTATTTATTCCCATAAGTTGACAAAAGAATAAGTTTGAGTTTTTGAATATTTTTATTTAATTTTACTATGTTGAACAGTCAATTATTTATATAATATTATATTTTTAGAGGTGTTTAGGGTTTAGGGAAAATTTATATATTTATATGATTTTGTTGCCCGTGAACAGTTGGATAAAATATTATTAGACTTCAAGTTTCAAGTATAGAAAAACTGATCAAATTAATATCGATTTTGATTTTGGGTATCAAAAGTCAAATTTTAAAATTTCTTTTCATCAAGGCAAAGCGCATTCGTAAAGTAGGAAGAGGTTTTTCGATTTCAACCTGAATTCATTTTTCAGGAAATTTCATGTAAAACATTCCATACATTCCTTTGAATTTTTTTTATTTTATAATATAATTAGAAATCATATAAAGACATTTCTTATTTAATATAGCTATTTGTGCAAGTATTTTACTATTAAGAAGCAACTGTCTTTTGTACATATTTTTTATTAGTTTACTACATTATAAGATATTACTTTTTGGAGAATTACAGCATTTATCCGAGTGGCCCACAATTGACAACTGTTTTTTTTTTTTTTGTCTATCTCTATCCTGATGGGCCGAAACCAAAGTTCTAATTTTTTTTGAATAATTGTTCGAGTAAGTTTTGAATGAGCCCCATGAAAACTTAATGCGAATAAATAAAGTTTTGTTCTACACTTTTGAGCTATATATTCTTGTCTAATTCTGGTCATTGAATATACAAAACTTTGATGAATAACTCATTGAATGTACGGTTTGAGAAAGTCATGTTAAACTTTATAGCGACGGTAAATCTAATAACTAAAAGCAATATAAGCGACAACGATGTTTCACAACGGGAGCTAAATTCGTTGCAAATATAATATTTGGCGACAGATTTTTTCGTTGTAATAAAATTAGCGACGATTTTACATTTTTCTTAGTTTTTTAAAAATGATAATAATTCTTAATAAATATCGATTATCTCCGCTTTAACTGTTTATTTTATAAAGATTATTTGTTATCATTGTTCCTAATATATTATTATATAATTATGGCACTTAAAAATATGAATTTAAACAAAAATCCTACATTTGACAATTTGGCGACAGACAAACTCGTCGTCATTGATATATTGGTTAAATTTTTTATTTGTAAATAAAATTTATGACAAATTAAAATATAAATCTCTCGTTGCCAATAAAATTTATGACAAATTAACACATTTCTCTAATATTTTATAAATGATATCAATGTTTAATAAAATTTAATTTTTTCCTTGTAATTAGTTATTTTATATAATTATTTAGTTTCCACATTCCTTATGTATTCTTATATAATAATATTTAAAATATATATCAAACTAAAATTTTATTTTTAATAAACTGTTAATTTGTGTGACACGAGTTGTTGTGATTAACAACTTATTGGAACATATTTTCTTGTCTAACAACAAATTAAACATCTTCTTAATATTTTAGAAGCTTAACAAACTATAATTTTCTTTAATTTAATTATTTAATTTATATTGATTATTTACTATAATTATTTCATTAAAATTGAGAATTAGTAATTAAGTGATTGATCTAAACACAAAAAATCATCTCTAATACTTCATAATAAATATTAAATTTAGTTGGAAAATAGTATCTACTTTACATTTGAATTTTCTCTTATTTCTTAAAAAAAAATGGAAATTAATTTTTTTTATTATGTTGCCATTTTTTATTTGTTAGCTAATCAATAACTATAGATTTGAGCATGAAATTAATGATTTTAAACAATTGATTTTTATAGACTGATTACTAAACTAAGATACCCTTATCATTCAGATTGGGTTTATAATTTTTTATGTATTAAAATTCATACTAAATTATTATTTATATAGAATAAATATTATAATTCATGAATTTATTTGTGAATAATTATTTTTTATAAAAACTAGTTTGATAGAATTATATTATGTTAAGGGTGATGAATGCACTGATTGCATTCTGAGATTCATGGGAGAATATGAATAGCAATATGCATTTGAAGAATAAAAGAAGACAGACACATGAAGAATGTGTTCTGAGATGAGATGAGATGATACAGAAGTAAGTAAAAATCATGTGTTTGATCAGAAAAATCAAGTACAAATAATGTGACTCCCAATCAATTAAAAAAATGGAATAACTGATTGTAAACAAGGTTGAAATTGAGGGATCTTTTGTCATAATTTCCTCTTGTTCTCCAATTGTATTTGTATATATACTTGAAAGAAACGGATATAAAGCTTAGAATCACCTTCCTCCTTCCAATCTTCGGATCCGCTTTCAGGCACAGGAAGAAAAAAAATTGTGGAGCCATGGATGCGAAAAATGTAGTTCAGAGAGTACGCGGTGGGATTGATCAAGTAAGTTCACGAGCTATAATTAGTATTTTTGGGCGTATTTCTTCCATCACTATGGCGTTGCCTATTAATACAAATTTGGATTTTGAGAAATACCATTGATTTGTAGTGAAAACAACGGACGACGGATGGATTAAAATTGGGTTAATTCTTGAGATTGATGATGAAAGTGTTAGATGGTTCAGTTTCCTATAACCATAGCTAAACTGATTAAATTTTATTTCTTTCTATATTTTTCGCTCTCTTTGTTTAGTTTCATATATAGATATCGACTCATTGAAATCTTTCATCGTCAGTATAAAGCCAAGGAGGCTGCTGTTGTTTGAAATGTAACAGATAATTTATAGATGACAATTGTTAATTATAGATTATTGTTTTACGCGCAATTCATATAAGAGGAGCCAATCAGCAAGCTGTTCAGAAACTTAGTTAATTCTTTATTTTCAAAAATGAATTTTGTCATGAAATTACTCATGCCATATTCTTTTGTTTGGATTTATTAACTTTTAAGGTCCGTGCAGATCATTGATATTGGTCTTCATCTTCTGTGGCACTTGGTACATATTTTCATCAGTATATGGTACCTAATAGTTGGCTTAGTTCAAGGGATCGAGAGCTATCTGATCTCTCGGGGAATATTGCAACGCTATAGAACCTTTGATGTTGCGAAACTTAAGTACCTTGCTATTGTGGTAGAAAGTAAAGATGCTCATCAAATTTCTAAAGTTCTGTTGCTTTTGCAATGGCTGGCAGCTATTGGTGTCAAACATTTGTGCCTTTATGATTCAGAAGGTAAGGACGCTGGATACCCAGTGAGTGTGCTGAGGACTTTCTGTCTCTAATGTAATGTATTAGTACTGTTTGTACTGGTATGAACAGTTGTACTCAACTCTTAACAATTTGAAATGATCTCTTTTCCCCTTCTCCTAGGAGTTCTCAAGAAATCCAAGGAATTCATTGTAGAGAATTTGAAAAATGCCATATTATTTGAGGTAGCGTCTTCCATCTGTGTGATGTTGTTACTTTTATATTTCAGATTATTGGTTATGGACAGAATTCACTTGTGTAGGAGGCTGCTTGACTGGCATGTTTATTGTGACATTGGCATATTGGTTTTATTCAGTAAAAGCTTAACTTTGATGAGTGATAAAACAACATTGTGATGTTTCATTCTCATAATGAGAAAATACCGAAAGAAGCATCACTGGAAGTAGTTCAGATTTAGTTATTTCATTGGAATATGATCAGAAATGCCTGAGTTCTTACTGAACTTGCCATCTGGTTCTTCAGGAAGCAGTTGAAAAAAAATTGCCTTCAGACGAGAATTATGTGACTCTGGAATTTGCTTCTATCTCTGATGGAAAGGAAGCAATAGCCAAGGCAGCTAACATACTCTTTATGAAGTATTATAAGTTGCATAACACTGGTGTACAACAAGAAGAGCAAGTCTTCTCAGAAGTTCAAGTGGATGAGGCTGTAAAAGCTTTAGGTTGTTTAATTTATTCAGATCTGCTAAATGATTTACTAAACTGATTTCATTTCAGATGCTAATTTTACACATTATTGGATATGAAATTCTTAAATAATTAGGTTACAGAGGGCCGGAACCTGAGCTCTTACTGATCTATGGTCCTGTAAGATGCCACCTGGGATTCCCAGCATGGAGACTTCGATATACTGAGATAGTGTAAGTGTTCTGACTCAAAGGGTTGATAAAGTTAATAGCCTGTAATTCCACTTGGGCAATAAAATCTGGGTATCATAACTGGTACGGATGTGAATTCAAAATGTTTCTTCTTGGTGTTTAATATATCTAGCATTCTGCCAGCCATTCACTCAGTGTTCAGAGCAAATAGATTCTTTGTGATGTTTTATATTCTTTAGATACAAATTGTCACACTTATCTTCTTTTTTATTGGTTGGGTAATATATCTAGCATTACACTGACCATTTTCTCAGCATGCAGAGGGAAGCCTGCAGATGTGTCTGTATTAGTTTAACTGCACCTACTCTCTCTTCCTTCCTTCCTTTCTCTTCCCATAGAATGACTGATTTTAGAGAGTGCAAGAAAGCCACTGCATTGGTCTAGTTAACAACATTGAGCTTAATTGTTAGTGTGAAATATGCTCCTAAATTGGATTTAATTTGATAGGGAATTCACCAATTTTGTGATGTCTTTTGTCTTGCTGCTTCTGGTTCTTGTAAGTCAGAGGAATTTGGTGGACCTGTGAAATATAATTAATATCAAAACTGTTCTCAGAAAAATGTGTTATTTACATTGTATCAGAATTATTCATCACTACTTGATAGATTTATTGCATTGACAAGTTTAACAGGTTTTGGAAATAATCAGCTAGTTCTGATATTGGGTTGGATTTAAGTTAGTCGTTTAAGTTTTCATATTTTTTTTCTCTTTTGCTTTGTGCACATGCATTCATGTATGGTTGTGTAGGGAGGAAGAAAAATATGCTTGACAGTAAAGACACAAAAACCTAATTTTTGCAATTATGCAGAATATCAAAACAGCTTATATTCTTCCCTTGAATATTGCATTGACCTTGATCAGTGATTAAACTATTTGCTTAAATGTCTTCGTTCTTCTTCAAATGAGCAGGAAATGTAGTGTTTAAGGAGATTCCTTTCAATCTCCGCATAGATGTTCTGAAACTTCATTCTTTTTTCATTTCACACCTTAGCAGCTTTTATTGGTTTAGAAGTTCCTTTGTTTTGTGTTACAGGCACATGGGACCCTTAAAGTCCATGAAATATGGATCCCTAATAAAGGCCATTTACAAGTTCACTACAGTGTGCCAAAGATATGGTAAGTGTTTCCGTTGATAGTGATGAAATCATTGAGCAGCTGTTTGGAAAATTAAAAAGTGAGGTATAATGATCCAACAAAAAATATTAGCTGAATATTAATCTAAGTAGACATGACTCGCAGACATTGTAGTGATTGCACTTAAGTGACCATTCTAATCAGATGGCCTTCATTTTTTTTTATTCTTTTCCCCTATAATTCTTTTTCATCTGAAAGCATAATTTTTTGTTAAGATGATATTGGCTTTGTTAGGTTCATAAGACAGCTAGTGGTAATTATTTGATTAAATAGTTAAGTTACTGAAGACTTTGAAACCAAAATGTGTTGCTCTTCATGGCTGTTCAATTTTGTTCTTTTACAGGTACTTAAGTTGGTTAACTTCAGGTATTGCTTTATTGGAGAACTGGTCCAGAGTGATAGGCTTTCTTGGTTTTTCAATATTTGTAATTTTCGTATGTAAGCATAAACTTATTCAGTTCATAATCAGTCAAGAGGGTAGATTGCTTTATTCTTGGCTGGCTTAATTGAATTGGTGAGCCTGTAGGTGAGAAAGAAAGACAACAGAGGCTACCTAGAAATATAATTCTAAATTATTATATAACAAAAGAAAATGTGGGAAAAATGCGATAACTATTGCCAATCAGCATGGAGGACCATCTAATTTTAGAATAAACTACTCTGTATCTCCAACTATATTTAATGGCGTAATCTGAAAAATTATTTGTTCAATATTCAGTTTCCAGGATGCCATCGATAAGCCCGAACTCCATAGCCTGCAATCAGATACAGCAGTAAAATTGTCATGATTAATTACATATAGTCAGTTGAATGAGGGACACCTTTGCAGCTGATTGGGTGGCTCATGGCTTTAGCAAGTAAAATTTCCAAACTACAGCACCTCAAAGACAGACTACTTGTTTCTCTATAATTAGGGCGGCCTTTGCTTCCAGATCACATTGAAATTTGAAAATTTAAGTTCAAATCATTGGGTTCCACTCTTAGGGATGAGAGAATTCAGAGCTTGTTTGGACCAATTCAATATGAAATTCATTTCAACCAAATGAATCTCATTAAAAAGGGAAATATTCATTTGTACACTATCATGTATGGTATAAAAAAATTCATGTAAAAATTCAATTCAATTCAAGTGAAGTGAAAATTTTTAGAATTCCACGTTTGAACTAGAAGTGTGGTTTCCCAAATACCAAACAAGCTCTTACCGAAATATTGCCGAATTTCTGTTCAATGGATACAATTTGTTCTCATAATCTCTCCTTTCTCCTCTTCATTTGACTTAAAGATAATTTTTTACCCAGGAAAAGGGTGGCTATGAAAAGGGGATCAAACATCAGACAAATATTGATGCTAGAGAGTCGTTACCTCAATAGCAGAGAAAGAAGTCATGCTCACATACCTCTGAGGTAGATAAGAAACGATCCCTCTCGGTATATTCTTGCACTTTCTCAAGAGGTTGGCCAGTAAATGCAGTATACATTCTATCAATTTTCTGCAACAAAGTACCAGGAGAGTGACTGTAACTTAAAAATTTTGATTTCGAACTATGGTGTTTATATGCTTATGCAGTCATCTTTTCCAGAATGATCAAACCAAACACCAGATAAAGTTATGAGAACCGAAGATAGTTGGCGGGCAAGATATGGAAACTCAGTTTCATTTTACAAGTTTTCAATAGTTGGTAGGAGAAAAAGGGGAAAACAGGCATTCAATTTGAACTTGAAATGCTTTATTTTGAAACAGGCGGGACATTCTAGTCCACCTACTCTCTAAAGATGCTGATAAGAATGACTTCTAGGAATGAAAACACTGTTACCAAATGGACATAAAGTCCCACAGAGTAGACAACAGTCCAGTCTAATCTCCAAGTCAGAATTTTAGCTTATAAAAGTCAACCAGAAAAATGTTAGATTTTGTTGTGAGATATTGAGAGATATTTGAATAATATTTTTAATTAGCTTGATTTATGTAATTAGGGATAGGTAGAGATTTATTTCCTAGTTTGTATTGTTTCCTATTCTATATACATTTGTTTCCTATTTTATATTCATAGAGTTGTATATATAAGACTTTCTACTATTAATGAAACAATTTATTTCCCTCCATTCTTTTATTCTTTACATGGTATCAGAGCCATGGGTTCCAGTGAAACCCTACCTAGAAATCAATCCGAAATGTAAAAAACAAAGATATAAGAATATATTTCTTGTGTATATTGCTAAAAGCTTTATATATTTATATATAAAAATGAAATGCTGATAAGGCAACTATACTAATTAGGATATTTACAACCACTAATTAGGGGATTATTTAATTAGAATATTTGCTACCACTAATTAGGAGATTATCTAATTATCTAATTATATTCTATAACACTCCTCTCAAGCTGGAGCATAGATATTAATCATGCCCAGCTTGTTACAAAAATAATCAACTTGAGCCCCATTTAAAGCTTTAGTGAAGAGATCTCCCAATTGTTCTCCCGTTTTCACATATTTTGTGGAGATCAAACCTTGCTGTAGTTTCTCCCGAATGAAGTGGCAATCGATCTCAATATGTTTTGTTCGTTCGTGGAAAATAGGATTAGAAGCAATATGAAGAGCAGCTTGGTTATCACACCACAACTTTGCTGGTACCGTTATCTTGAGACCCACCTCAGTTAAGAGTTGACATATCCACATAATCTCACATACAGATTGTGTCATGGCCCGATATTCTGATTCAGCACTTGAGTGTGATACAACATTTTGCTTTTTACTCTTCCATGAAACCAAATTTCCTCCAACAAAGACGCAATAGCCTAATGTAGATCTTTTATCAATCTTTGAACCTACCCAATCGGCATCTGAGAAGCATTCAATATAAGTGTCCATGATTCGCATACAAAATACCACATCCAGGGGCCCCTTTCAAGTAACACAAAATTTGTTCTAAAGCTGTCCAGTGATGAATTGTTGGTGGCAACATAAATTGACTCACAATACTAACAGAATATGCAATATCCAGACGAGTCACAATGAGATAATTCAACTTCCCAACCAATCTTCTATACTTTTCAAGATCTTCAAATAGTTCACTATCCTTTGTAAGTTGCTCATTAAGAATCATCGGAGTACTTGATGGCTTTGCCTCTAATTTTCCTATTTCAGACAACAAGTCAAACACATATTTCTGCTGAGATAGGAAAATACCTTTCTTACTCCTTGTTACTTCAACACCTAAAAAATACTTTAGCATCCCTAAGTCTTTAGTGTGAAATTGAGTATGAAGAAAGGATTTTAGAGATGAGATTCCCA